>CEMJ01393854.1:81602-120580 GCA_900068955.1 Clitocybe nebularis | reverse complement strand
GATCAGAGTGCCCAACGCATGTCCACGGCCTTGTGGTATTGGTCGTTTCCCAGAAACCTGCTCGTTTGCAGCTGCTGGGCCAGTAGGCTGAGCAAGGGCTTTGGAGACAGCCTCACTTAGCTTGAGACTTAACATCTCAAGATAAGTGCCGTCCTGGACAAGGGTAATAGGGGCTGCGGCTGGAGCCCCAGGAGCCGGAGAGGAGCGCCTAAAGCTGCTCAGTGACAACTTATTGAGAGGGCGAGATGCTCTGTCGAGAATGACGCCCGAGTCGGTGCGAGATGGAGCGGGTGGAGCTAACACGGGGGACGAAGGTCGACTGGTTGGGCGGAAAAAAGAGGGGTGTTTAAGGACATTCATCATTGTAAAAGATAGTAAGGATGTGTTTCCGGAGTGAGATCAAGTCTATGTCTAGTGTTCTATGCGGTGAAAAGTTTCGACCTTCCGTAAAGAGAATATGCAATTATCCCATTAGTTACAGAAAGTTTGTCGGAGAAAGTTACGCGTGGGAGGGTGTTCGAAAGCAGGCGGGCCCTAAGGAGGTCGATCCGTGTCAACGAGAAGGCAAGCAAGGGGTCCAAGGAGAATGGTGGTCTTATGTGTCAGGCTAAAGAAAAAAAACAACTTGCTAAGCATGCCACACACTCATAGAGAAAATTACTCCACGCACCAGGGAAGAGGAGCAACCATAGATTGAGGGAGGGTACAGAGTACTATTTGGTGGTTGGTCGTTGTTGTTGATAACGAGACCAGCTGGGCAGGTTGAAAAATTCAAAACCCATGTGGTTTCTACTACTTCTTTATATAACTCTTGTTCATACATATTCCCACGGCTTGGCGAGATCCGTTGACCATGCAAAAGTGTCAGTGGGTCCGATCTTCTTACTGCTGCGAAATAAATTTACATAACTGACACGGGCCTTACTTCCGACTACAGACACCTTGCGGTGGATCAGACTTATTCTATACTTCGTAACTCGGGAACAAGGTTGCAGGAATCAGGCTGACACATTTTTTGACATCTCTCGTCTCAGGCTGACAATGGCGGTCCGAGTCAGCAGCAGAACTCAATGGAGTCTGGCAAAGAACTATATAAGGCTTGGGTCCAAAAGTACTTATTTGAACAACAGAAACGCAGGAAGGTTCAATCGATATCGGCTAAACCCTTAAGCTCTAGGCACCTTTGTTGCTCGTGTGCCCTCAATCGTCTGTCAGGAGACGCTTGACCTGTAATCGCAATTGGGCATCACTGCTGCGAAGCCGCCACAGACAAGTTTCTTCCTCTGACTCCCGGAGCCTGACCAGAGCGGTGCCAGATCCGGGGACGTTCATATCTGGCAAAATAAGAATCTTCAGATCACCTGGAGTACAGATAGCCAATCAGGAGTCGGATATCAGATATACAGGGCCACCACTTGCCAAGGAATGGTTGGACATCCGCAGATATCACTTGTATTCGCCGGGGAGCCAATGATTGTATTCGGCGAACCAGGCCATCGATGGATGTGTTGCACCAACCGCGAGCACCAGCCGAGTCCTCAAGAGAGGTCCACAAATTTTCGAAGTCAGGTTCATCAGCCTCTGTTTGTGCCTCAGAAGGATCCGACACAAAAGGGGAATCGAATGCGATGAGGTCCATACGGGCACTCTATACGTTCGAAATCAGTAATATATGGCAATAAAATGACATGCGATGTTACCAGGTCGTCTGCGGTAGGCTTCTTCTGTGACAGCGCGGTGTTAAGTTTCGAGGGTGTCTATTTCATACGTTAGATCAATCGACTAATAATAGGGGGATAAACCCACCCTTGCTATTAACTCCAACTCTCGCCCACCGGCTGCCAATGCCAATTCGCCCGCGGTCACGGTTCTGGATAGCGGATCCACCGATGACCCTGAAAGCCTGGAGCTAACGCGGCTGTATGGATCATGACCATTGTCGGAGAACGTGTCCGAGCGAGAACTGCTGAAACTGTGCTGTGAGCTAGAGGCTCTACGAGGTCGTAATTTTGGAGCGGGTGGAGGCCTCTCATAGGCTTTGTATCGGAGTTTCCCAGTGGGCAAAGTCCGGGAAGAGGATGCAATGGGTGAGTGGGGGGAAGTGGGGCGGCCTTGTGATGGCCGTGCGGCTTGCCGGTGTAGTGCTTCCATGAAGTCGGGAAGCTTTGGATGGCTTTCAAACGAAAGCACGGTGGAATTTTGGATTAGGGTGACTTACTGAGGAGGATCTCGCGTTACCGACTATTTCGGTAAGAATCTCTTTCTTGTCAACTAGGGCCACAAACTGTTCGCAGCGCTGGAAGGTGTGTCAAACGTTCATCCAGCCCCACGCGTCAACGAAGCAACAGACCTGGCGGATGTGGCGCCTAGAATTTTGTCCCAAATCTGTGACGGATTTGATTATTTGAGCTGGTATCTCACTACACTCCGCAGCAATTCGTAGCATAGATAATAAACAAGCATCCTGAACCGACGCTAGATGCATGTTAGTGTAGTGAATGTTGGGGAGAAAGGAGCTTACGAATGCAGCCCGACAATCTTGAAGCAAGGCCGCGAAGGAGGTCTGCAGGGGGCAAGGCTAGTTGACCACATACTTCAACAGCCAGAGCTGATATCACAACCATCAAAGTCTGTCCCAAAGGTGTTTCGAGCTCTACAGCAGAAGTAAGCAAAGTCGTTGCACAGCCAATGCGAAATGAAATATCGGCTTGAAAGATGATACCCATCAGCATGAAATAAAATGTCGACGGATATCCTACATTGGCGAACATAGACTAGGACCGTCTCCACAGCTGCTTCCAAAATGGGGTGGTCTTCCGAAATGTAGTTCTCTAACCGCTCAATGACAACCTTTAATTCGCGGGCATAAAGTTCTCCGTCCTCCCCTGACTGTATTTCCACTGCTTCAAGCAGGCGGGTGGCATATTCATTCCTATCTTTCAAAGATAATTCTGGAGGAATGGTCTCTAGTGCTTGAGAATAGTATGCCGCCACGATATTTGGATCAACTCGAGAGAGAACTTTGAGTGTCTACAACATGATAAGTCAAGGGTTGACTTGTTTTTTTTTACAATAACGCTCACCTTTCGACGAATCAATTTATCAGTAGAATCTAGTAGTTGCATCACTCGTTCAACTTCCCATCCTTCTAACACCGCTGGCGTATCCGGGGATATGCCAGCCCATATAATAGGATCCATGCATTCTAAGCAAGATAAAAATATGTAATGTTCGTTCACATCATAGGAAGTAAGGAGGTGCCGAATGTGTTGGACAAGAGAATTATGGCCTGATTTCCCTACCGAAAGCAGAACCTGAGGAGCGATGGTTGATAGGAGTAAGAATGCACCACGTAGAACCGCTATTACACCAAATTTAGTTTCTGTCGATGTGCAAAATATAAAGGACAATATAACAAACCATAGTCGCGTGATTTGGAAGACGAACGGACTAGGTCTAAAACAACAGGAACATTTTCTTCAAACAGTCTAGGAGTTGTGAAACTCTTATAAGATTGGGGTTTGTATAAAAGTTTGCAAAAGACGCCTACCTCAACGACAAGAGAGTGTGAAGAATTCTCAATAGAACCCAGTGCTCAGGCCCTCCCGCATTCAACACCATCTTCTTGAGGAGCATGTTGACTTCCTTCTTCACATTATGGTCTGAATCAACGCTCTGCACATATCAGTATAATGAAAATGCAACAAATGTATATCTCACTCCCAACATATGTCCAGAAACAACCAATGCCGAGCTGACGACAGCTTGATTTGTATCCCCCAACCGCTTGACAACTTTCCGCCTGATTTGCTTCAATATGTCAGGATCATTGCGAGAGAATGCGCGGAAAGCTAGCAGAGCACGCCGACGAACGTGATACCTGCATTTCGTGTTAGAACAACGACGCGGGGTTAAAGACAACTGAAGTTGAGATGAGCAAGATACATACTGACGAGGTGTGCGACAAGAGATCGTGAAGGCGAGACTGGATTGCAGGAATAAGATCTTCATTGTAAGATACAATCGCGTTGTCGAGAGCTAGGCATATTCGTGAAATACTCATGCTTTCCAAGTCCTTGTGATAGATAAGAGACTTATCCAGGAGTAGGAATGACGTTCACACCTTGCGCAGAGTGTTGACGAGCATCAATTGTAACTCGTGATTCGGAGGCATCACTTCAGCACAGAACAAGTAACCTTGAATCTGCATCACTACCATTGATCGAACAGAGGAAAGAATAATGGAGTAACCTGTTCGCTTCTGTTCAATTCCTTGACCCGCCTCAGCTAAACTGACAGCATGTGGTAATGCAAAGTCGAACGCGTCGTGAGGAAGGAACCCAGGTGTGATCGTCATGTAGCAGTACAAGAGGACAATTAGATGTTCTCTACATTGTTTCTACATTAATATCAGTTCTAAAAGAACCGAAGAATGTGAAAGTGATCGCGAACAGTTGAGACCGTTGAATTGGTTAAGTGTTGCCGGATGGACTTTATTTCCACTGAGAGAGATTGGTCGGCGGCCTGGGTAGATTCTGCGGTTTCTACCTTCCGCACGAGAGCGTAGTGAGCTCTATTTAAGGCCCCAGAAGAAATAAATGGGACTTCCATTGGATAATAAGTAATCAAGGAAGTGGATGCCAGTGGTCCAGTAACGATCGGCTGTCGTGGTCTGGCGGCTAGTGCTCTTAATAAACACCTGTATACAACCCTTCCAAACTACTATCATCATGTCTGCAGCAGCTGCTCATTCGTTCAACAAAATTCTCAACCAGCCCAAAGTATCCTCGAAATCCCGTGGATCGGGAGAGATAGATGATGGGACCAAGAAACTCAGGCGCATGATTCTTGTCGAAGGCATCCCTTCTTCAGTGGTTGGTTTTCAGGTTGCACCACTGTCACAATTTTGGAGTGACGCCCGGCTAGGATCCAACACTTCGACCACGCATATGGAAGATCTTGCTCCGCGTAACAGACCTTCCATCACAAACATTTTTGCAATATGTTGCTCGGGGACCATGTGAAGTACGTGAAAAAATCAGAAATGATACATTTCGGTTAGTCGATCAATAGCTTCCGCTGCATACAAGCATCATCATGTAATTCACAGGACGTTGGCGACGGATCGGGGATTTAAAGAGCGCGTTCGAGAGGACATGCTTGTGAGGTTATTGGATGCATTCGTCTGGCGGAATCATGGTGCGTGTGATCACCTCATTGCATAACACATTCGATCTAAACTTGAGCCCCCCTAGATAGACAAGAAAGCCAACAACTGGGATTCACGTATGTGCAAGGAATGAATGTTCTCGCTGCACCTTTTCTATATACCATGCCGTCCGAAATCGAAGCATTCTTCTGTTTCTCCAAGTTTATTGAAGAATCGTGTCCACTATATGTCCAACCTACGTTAGAAGGTGTTCATAGAGGGCTGAAGGTACCAATCAATCAACCGTTCCTTTCCCTCCGCTTACAGGCATATAGTTGCTAGACCGGTGCTTAAAGATAGTTGATCCAGAGCTCTTCGCACACCTACGGTCAAAAAACCTATCCGCCGAAATCTACGCGTTTCCTTGTATGTGACATCCATTTTGCACAATCCAAAGGTCATCATTCTTTCTCCCCAGCCGTATTGACATTATGTGCATGCACCCCTCCACTTAACCAAGTGCTACAATTATGGGATTTCTTGCTCGCGTTCGGTGTTCATCTAAACGTCCTCTGTGTCATTGCCCAGCTACTCCTTATGCGGGATGAAGTCATGAAATCGTCAAGGTATTCCCGCCATTTCTTCGCCGACCTACCAAGCTTAATCTCATTGCAGCCCGATGCGTTTGCTCCGTACTTTTCCCGACTTGGAAGCCCTTCCAGTTATCGGGATCGCTGTTACTCTTGTTCGAGATCTTCCTGCAGAACTATACGACGAACTAGTAAAACATCCTTATGAGATTCAGAGCGCTTGAATCTTCTCTGGGACACTTTGCTAAGTGAGGGACCGTGTTATTTATTTTATTTAATATTTAAACAGCTGTTGAGAAATGGGTAATCAATAGTCACGTGATATTCTCGAATTTGACGAAAATCAAAATCAAACCGATCATACAATCAAATATAAAAGTTCATGCTTTGAAGTTAACGCCCCCCCTTTAGCCCATTATCTCGTCTCATAGAAATGTCTACTACCAACGAAAAATCAGAGAACTTAGAACCCCTTCCTCCAGTCATGATCAACGATGTCCGTCCGCCCACGCAGGGAGTCGCTCTTCCTCGAGGTATGCTACTAGACACATTATATTCTTTAGACTCTGAAGCTTTGTACTTCTTAACAGAGATCTTCCAGAAATTAAGCATCCTTGACAAGCTACTATCCCCTCTTATCATTTTAGTCATGATAATTGGGGTCATTATTGGCGAATTTGTACCCAATGTCCAAGAAGCCTTCGACACTGTCCGTTTTGACAGTGTCTCTGTACGTAAGTAGATGCATGATCCCTCTCCTTCAGCCCACTTATATATCCCCTCTCCAGCCATTGCCATTGGGCTTATCGTTATGATGTGGCCCATCCTTACGAAGGTGCAATATGAAAAGCTGCCAACGCTGTTGTCATCTCCGCGCATCTGGATTCAAGTCGGAATATCTATGTTTCTCAACTGGATTGTTGGCCCATTGATAATGTTGGGTCTGGCATGGGCAACGCTCCCAGACCTGCCGACCTATAGGACTGGTGTGATAATGGTTGGCCTTGCCCGATGCATAGCTATGGTCATGATATGGAACCAATTGGCCCGAGGGAACTCGGAATATTGTGCCATTCTTGTCGTCATCAACTCAATCCTACAGATTGCCTTGTACTCACCCTACGCACTCTTGTTCATTAACATAATTGGTGGCAAGAGCCAGGCCCATATTCAGGTTTCGTACGGTAATGTCGCCATCTCAGTCCTTATAGTAAGTGCAATTTCTGTCATATATAAACTGGGCAATAAACCTTCTACTCTTAGTATCTTGGCATACCGCTTGTTGCTGGTGTTGTCACTCGGTACACTGTATGGTATTTTTTGGGGAAAAGATTCTTGGAAACTCGATTTATTCCTATCTTTTCTCCCCTGGCACTATTAGGTCTGCTTTACACCATTTTGGTCATGTTCGCATACCAAGGACATCATATCCTTCGCAACCTTGGCCCCGTATTTCGGGTGTTTGTCCCAATGATCCTCTACTTTGTCATTATGTGGTCCTCAGCATTCGCCATGATATATTATCTTAGCCGGCGGGAGACGGGAGGAAAACAGGTCTTTGGATACGAGATGGCGGTAGTCCAGTCATTCACTGCTGGGAGTAATAATTTCGTGCGTATACATCGACCACTTGTGCAAACATAATATTGAATTTTCGTACAGGAGTTGGCCATCGCAGTTGCCATTGCAGTGTATGGCGTTAGCTCCGATCAAGCGCTTGCAGCAACTATCGGTCCTCTAGTAGAGGTTCCAGTATTGCTTGCGTTGACCTGGGTGGCCCTATTCCTCGGAAAACGTTTGAATTGGGGAGGCCTCGACGAAGAAAGTAAAGTGGAAGTGTAAAAACAGAATAGAATTAAATGCTGAATGTGATATTAATACCGTAATTACAAAGATACAATCTTGGTGATACAATAATACAAAGCGCTTCGGGTGAAGTATTCAGAGCAACGATAGAAATAGCGATATGCTCACTAAGCTGATCCGTATCAGCTGGACTTCCATGAGGCAAATATATAAAGACACACCCACTCACGTCATCTGTGTGAACGGTGCGGTGCAGAAGAGAAACCCGACTTCCGCGAAAAGCCTTGTGACGAGACGTCACTTGCACTGTCATCGTCTCGTTCGACGAGATCGGTACAATCCAAGATTCCTCCGCAGCAGTCTGAGCCCTGGCTTGGGCTTAAGCTCGGATTTGGACTTGAGTGAGGCATGGTCATATTTTTAGGCCTGCCGAGGATGGGAGAATGCGGAGAATCCTCCCTGTATAGCCGTTTCTTGTTGGGGGGGTTGTAATTATGAGACCCGGATGAAGTGGGAGGCGGGTAAGCATAAGGAGGGGATGGCGCTGGGGATGGAAAGGAGGCAGGACGAAGACCGGGTAGGATGGCATCTAAATGAGGCAATGAATGGTTTGATGGTCCAGCAGATATCCCGACAGCCTCGGGCACTGAGGCGTGGCGCTCGGGGAATGCTATGTGTTGAAACTTGGCCAATGATGTTGATGCAAGTGAAAGATGGTGCATTAGCTCCGAAGATGCCTGCGCCTATTGAGCAAGAATATGAGCCCCCCCACCCACACGTAGAATGTGGTAACCTTTGAACATACTGTTTGTGTGTTGAATGCCATTACGGGTGCTTGGCCAGCTCTCGCAGCCTCAAGGTCCCGACGTAGTTGAAGGTTTTCTTCTTCTACTTTTCGGCACCGGTCTTCTAGGTCATTCACGTATTGCGCGCGTCTGGCCCGGTAGTCGCGCTGCTGAACGAGAGCACGAGTAGGAGGAATAGTCATGTCTTTCTTGCGGCCCCTGGTCATCTTTGAAAAAAGCGGGGGGCATTCAGTGTGGGTGGGGGAAATTGGTGGAAGAGTGGGTTGAAGGGTGGGAGGAGTATGTGAGTTGTTTTCAATTCCTAGTTGATCTTGAGTGACAATCTGCATAGATGGCGCAAAAAATGGCGACGGCCGTTCCCACATTCAAATTCACGAATTTGACACAATTTTTGATCGAAATCAAATGGCTTTGAACCACGTGCGTTCCTAACCCTGCACTAAAATTAAGGCCTCAGCCAAACACGCCGTGACTGTGGTGGTCCCTCAACCTTGTCTTTGTCTCCAGGTCGTCCTGGGCAACGGCTGGGCAGCTTCGTGTCGTTCGAAGGGGAACCAGCGCAGTTTACAACAGGATGGAGGGATCGTGCAACCGCCTAGGTAGAAAACTCACGCTACTTGTTCGCCCAAGGTCACCTGGGTCCAGCCTGAGGGTTCATCACGCCCAGTTTATCTCCCTGGTATGGTATATCTATGGAACTTGTTCGGCACTGTATGTATATTATGATACACATCACCACATAATCTATTTCAATACAAATCTTATTCTATATACGAAACTCTCTATTCCGGTCCCAGGGCTCACGTGCCAACGACCATCTTCATCGAGTCCCTGATCCAAGATCCTTCCCGGTAGTAATAAATACCTCTCCGCGAGATAAGGCGAAACCTCTAAATTTTGTGACTATTTTGGTATACCACTCGTCAGTACCGCTCAAATTCATAAATACCATGCCAGCTGAGCTGTCGCCTGGCCCCACAACCGGAATAATGAGAAGTTGAAAGAAGGTTCGGTCACGTATTGTTGCTATCTTTGTCGTACGACTGGTCACATTTCAATTGGACATACAGTTATTTATGGTTTATAAACAGACACAGCTCGGACATCGGTGAGTCCGGCGCAAACTTGCGCCCGTTTATATAGGAAGTCTAGAACTAGCGATAACTCTTCACGGCCTAAACGCCCTTCTAAATGGGTGTCAGCTCCACAAGTCTCAAGCTGTCGACAGTCGTGATCAGATGAAGATATCAAACAAAGGAAGCTATACAAAAAAGACTGGAACATTCCAAGGGGCAAAGACAGAAGAGATTATCAGAAAACATATTCATTCCCTGATCAATACCTGGCAAAATGAGAGGTATTGATGCAGTAAGCCTGAACGGAATGATTTATAGAGATAATTCAGATGGCTGGTGGAGTCCCAAGTTGACGAACAGATTATCTTTTGAGAATTTTTTGTAGACATGTCCAACAATACCTTTTCGGTAAAGTTGAAGTGATAGGCCAATTAACTAGACTATAGAGTGGGGCGGTTTCAAATTCACGAATGGGGAAGAAAAGTCCAACCAAACTGTCACTAAAGTCGAAGCCGATAGGCCTCAAACAGGGTAGTACGTCCATCCAATCAGAGTACCTGTGTTTTGGAGGAGAGAATGACAGATTCTACCGAGGGGGGGATGTTACGAGGACTTAACGGAGGTACGGATGGAGGAAAGCTTAGAGCTCGAAGGTGAACCATTGGGCATCTCTATTACCCATTGAGTTCACGCTTGAGTGTAACGGAAACGGAGCGGGATTAGCGATGACAAGTTCAACATGCGGGTGTATTCCGTTTAAAGCGGGAGACGTCCATAGATATTCAACCAGTATGTCGTCTAGAAACGGTTTCGCAGAGGCCCGAGAATATCAGAAGAGATATCTTTCTACTAGAACACAGAAGTAAGCATCAGTTTCAGGGTAAGGTCGAGCTAGTAAGAAGAAGTGGTGATATGTAGTTAGATGCGCAGCACGGATGTTGTCGTGTACGTACAAACCATGAATTTGATACATATCAATTGGGCATGATATCACGTGACTACAACCCAGACGCGACTCGTGTAGGTCAGACCTGTCACCCGACCCTTATCAGATCCAATTGCAAAGAACAGCGAGTTCACCATCGTGATAATCGAAACACACTGACTTGTGTGGGATTTTACTTTCAATCCAAACGCGCATTCGTGGAAGTAATTCATAGATAGATATGCACGCCGGTTTTATCCAGTATCTGGCGGTTCGCATCGGCAACCACGCCTAACGCATCATGATTCTTATATACATTTTCAGGCCAAATATCCAACCATCAAATCGCAGTTTCCAGGAGAAGGTCGCCGCCGATGGCATCTACGCGTTGCGCAAGAATTTTGGTCTACTCGATCAAAGCCCGAGTTCAGTACCACCAACCCGACGAGCACAACAATCCCAGCTGTAAGGGCGCCATCCCGTTGTAGCCAGATACGCTCCTACTGATTGCCGATCATGTTTCTGTCACTAGGATGATTTCATGGAAGATGAGGACCCTTGTGATCTCTTTCTGGAGGGCCAAGAATTGGGCCTCTTGTTACGAACAGACTTCACAAATGAAGACGCCTGGCAATCTTTTTGTACAAAGCTCCAAGAATCCGAAAATGAATTCGCGGCAGCAATGAAAACCGACGACACTGAAATGAAGGAAGGTCCATCATCTGACCAGGCCGCAACTTTGGAGAACACAGAAACGCCGGATGCCGATTCTGATTCTGAGTCCTCAACTGACGATATACCGTACCCCATCATAAAGATCCTCAATCCCTCTTCTCCCGAACATCGGGCTATCTTTAACAATGTGTCGAATCTTTCGGCACTCAGACTTCTCAATGATATCGACATCCGACCATCCCTCAGTCCGCCGCGGGGCGAAAAAAGGGTCGATCCCCCAAATCGCCTTATCGACCAGGATGGGTGGCAGGAAATATATTCGGGGTTAAACATCTGGATCTACGATGCGGTGTCGAACACTGACCAATGTGTACGACTCGTTGGGCAAGAAGGCGGAGGTATCTATGGCACGGCGACGTATGTCGGATTTTTTGAGGTCAACAGCAACGGTCTGACATTATATATTACCAGCGGCGATAGTTGGCGCGCACGCGGTACACACATCTGTGAACTCCAATTCAACATGTCTTTCCTTGAGATGAAGATCGACTTCGGAGGTTTAGACCGCTGGGATTATAGCGAAAGACGACGAAATCTTGACGAAGCAAATGTACCGATTGCATAGTGTAGTTCTGGACCAACTATAAGCTCACAAAATATACATAATCTAAGCCGTGCCATGGAGAGTCAGAAGCTGACAGCGAGTGCACAAGGAGGCTTTTGTATTTTTTTTGCGGCTACGAAAGGAACAGCAGAAAACATGACACCGCCACCACCTACGACTAGCCACCCCCACACCTTTTTATGCTGTGACGGTCCAGACACGGAGAGCGTTATCGGTGAAGCCGGCGAATAGCGTCTGTCCATCTGCAGACCAAGCAATCGACACACACTCTGGCTGCCTAGCCTCCTCACGGACATCAGTGTAAGCGGGCTTAAGCTCATCAACGATGGACCTAATTGGGTATCCTGTTAGAAAACAAGTTTGATAAGAGCCAGTGGGGTAACTGACTTGCTCTCCAGATCGAAGATCTTAACGCAGGTAGCTGTGGCAGCGCACAGCCAGTATCGGTTGGGGGAGAAGACGAGTGCATTGACAACATCACCGGCCTCGAGGGAGTAAAGGTGCTTGCCCTCGTTGAGATCCCAGAGCATGGTAATGCCGTCCTTGCCTCCAGAAGCTGCGAGCGAACCGTCAGGAGATACCGAGACGGTGTTAATGTAGCCAGTGTGGCCGTAGTGGTTGGTCTTGAGCTTGAACTTCGAGAGTTCCCAGACCTATAGTATTAGTTGTAAGTATGTTGCAATAATTAGCTTTGTTAAAGATAAGAATCAGAGATCTTGGTGGAAAATGTAGTCTCATTGAGTCTAAACCCTCTGAAGTAGCAAATATATTTTCGTATAACATCATAAGGGGGGCATGGGAAAGATAGCTACCCAAATACAAGGGTTTGAAACTCACTTTGACGACCTTGTCCCACCCACATGATACAATGACGGGGTTCATAACGTTGGGGCTGAAGCGAACGCAAGAGACCCTATATATCCCGATAAGTAAGGCCTTGATGTTTCAATCATAGGCTCTACTGCGCACCATTCTGTGTGACAATCATCCTTGATGTCGTACTTGCATTCTCCAAGGGTATTCCAGAGTTTGATTGTCTTGTCACGCGAACCAGAAACGATTTGTCTGTTGTCTGCGCTGAAGCTGACGGACAGAACATCGGATGTGTGGCCAACAAATCGACGGGTAGTCAGACCGGTGTTAAGATCCCACAGGCGAAGTGTGTGGTCCCAAGAAGAAGAAAGGGCAAACTGGCCGTCAGAAGAGATAACGACATCGGAAACGAAATGGTTGTGTCCGTGGAGAATTCGTTTGGGGTAACCGTAAGAGTCTTCATCACGGGTCAATTGCCAGACAATGATAGTCTTGTCTAGTTGTTCATAAGTATTAGATTATACACAAGCAGCGGGGTTCGCGCGAACGTTATATACCTCGCGAAGCGGTCAAGATCATGTCTGGGTTTTCTGAGGAGGTGGCAATGGCAGTTACCCATCCTTTGTGGCCCTCTAAGGATCCAAGGAAACGCAGTGATTCGGCCATGATGTTTTCTGGTTTTTTGGACGTCGACGGATAGCGAGATTCGGTCCCTCCAAGCTGTGTCACGTCACGCCTCCAGCCACCGTGACAAAGACTGTACAGTTTCCGGCAAGCTCCATACATAAAGAGCAGCCATTTTAACCCACTTGTTCATTGCCAAGTCAATAGGTAAGTCGTCGAGCTCAATTTCCCTTTTCTTTCCCTCCTCTCCTCCATATGATGTTACTCGAAAATATATTTGCTACTTCAGAGAGCTCCGGCTCAATGAGACTACATTTTCCACCAAGATCTCTGATCTTCCTATTTTTCCTCCAATTTTTTTTTTCTTATTTCTTGAACTAATGATCTTCTTCACAGACAGGCCTTGAAATTTACGCCATCTATTACAAGGTATCTTTTATTTTACGCATGTAGATGTATCAAAATGTATACGTATCAATATGATATATATAATGTGTACAGCGCATCATTGAATCGCAATCTGTATTGTATAACTTAGCATTTAAGGCACCCCTCAGGTTACATCAAGTCGCGTCGGAGCAGGACGCGTTCCAGTCACGTTGATATAGCACTCTTACTTACGAGCACGATGCTCAGGAAGAGTTGATCTTAGAAGTTCCGAGGACCGGCTTCACAGCTCTTGTCCTTAACCTCCCCACTGGTCCCAATGCTTCTACAGGAGAAAATACCAGTCATAAGTTGGTTCTTTCTGGTCCTCTCCCCGCCCAAATTTGACTCATTTTCCCATCCAGTTGACACGGATCCAGGCGTAGACGATATCATCGCAATGTCAGTCAATTCAGGATCCCAGTGTTTCCACTTTCCTTACGGAAGGAAGCAGCTTACTAGCGCTTGCTTCACCAGAGCTGGAAATATTAGCGTTCATCGTGTCATTCGGTACAGTTCTCGATGAGGGAATAGATATGATATAACTCATAGTTGCATTGACAGGTAACACTGACATTGAGTCGTCACAGTCAGCCCACAATGCCACATTCTTCACATGGCTTTCTGACCTAACCTTAATTTCTTATCAGTTCAAATATTCTCAAGGCCTACCAAGCCGTGGCGCGCCACCTTGACAAATTTCCGTCCGACAAGGGTCGATTCCCTAACTTCTCTTCAGCAATTAAACCTATTCTCGTCAGGGGTAGCCAAGGACCTCTAGAGGGCGAACTCCACAGTGCCCAGTACTTCCACGGCAGGCTCGTTTGAACGCCCGTCAGATTTTCCCCCGGCTGCTAATATAATCTATCTATGACAGAGACGGCCTGGGTGAAATTTCAGAACGTCATCCCGATCTAGATTCCGAGAATACGGGACATACTGCAGATCACCCTCACCTATCGTTAACAGACAAATCCGGTGTCGATGTGGCTATAGACCTAATTCGCGCAAATGCCCCCAGGTCCATCACATATATCGCCTTGGGGCCTCTCACAACCTTGGCACGTATCATGCGCCAGGATGGCAATCTGATGAAGGAAAAAATAGGTCGTATTGTAGTTATGGGAGGTGCCCTCGACGTTCCTGGTAATACAAGCCCCGTTGCGGAATGTACGTGAATATGGCATCTATGTGTACATCTCTGTGGCGACACCTTTCTGACAAAACCTCCGACCAGTCAATTTTTTCGCTGACCCTTTTGCCGTTAAGGAGCTGTTGATGCCCGCAGATCAACATATGGGATTACCTTTGGACCGACTCCTGTTGCTCACTCTCGATATCACAACGCCTCATGAACTTCCTTTCCCAGTTTACAGGGAAAAGGTAGACTCGGCATTCGACACATCCGAGAAACCCTCCGTTGCCGCAGACAAGCCACCCCTGACCCATTTTACGAGTTCCTTCCTTGAGCGGACTCGAGAGATCATGCTACAGTTTGGTAAGGATTCGATAGAACTCCACGATATAGCGGCAGTCTGGTGTGCCGTGGAAAATCCCCCTTCTTTGAAAATAGACACCAATTTGGCTCGTGGGTGGAAAGCCAGAAGGCGGGTATTTGATATCGAACGGTAGGATCCAGCAACCTCATTGTTTCCAGGCACACAGTAAAAATATCCTTGCAGCATTGGGGAAATCACCCGAGGGATGACAGTTGTCGACAGGCGGGAAGATGAATCCGCATATGTACCGGGGGCTAACCGGGCAGAGATACAAGCGGAACTAGAGGGGGGTGCGTTCAGCCACGGTACCTGGGAATCGACCGCTCTTCCGGCACAGGTTGAAATAGAGCATGCCGCCGAGGCCAGGCCACCAGGCTCGGGTGTTCTGTGCGTAACAGACACACCTGGACCGGGGGTGCTGTTGAAACTACTGCTTGCGCGCGTCTGGGGCGTTGAGGGATAATAGCCGACCGTGGCTCTCGGGAAATTTTTCCTGAAATCATTACTTTCCTCCACATGCGGATGCTGGGCCAGAGACAGGTGTATTTATACCTTATGTCGTTTGATCACCTCGTGCAACACCGTCATACGTTTGCATGCTAGAATGGGGAACCAGCTTCTTTTCATATTGAGTAAATCGTTCCTTTCATTATTGAAAACGGGTTAAAAATGGCCTCCGCTGGTCGGAAGGGGAGTTCCGTTGATACTTGATTAGGCTATGCTCAGCCGTCGACATCAATGGTCCTGAATGCACGGAAAGAATCCCCAGCTAAATGCTCCTACTACTAAGTGGAAATAGGTATAAGCATGAGAAGACCTTTCCCCCGCCAGTTGGAGTTTGTTTAAATTATCCAGAGTGGGCTCAGACATTGGAGATCCGATGCACCTGCGATGAATTATCGCTCGCAATTTTTGGCAGGGCGAGGGCTATCTCTCATCCCGAGATTAGGATCGTGTACAATAGTTACTGGAAGGTTATGGTGGCACTGTACCTTTCACGCATGCCACTACCTGATGGCTACGACATAAAATTTCTTATGAGAAGTTGCGCCACCGATCAGAGCATCGATCGACCATATGAATACCATGTGAGGGTTGCCCAGATATTCCTGAAACTTGGCCTGTAGCGCTAAACTCGCAGGGGCGTCAGGTTACTTCCAAGACACCCTCGATCTCACAACTGCCAATATGAGCACCAGATAATTAAAGTGAGATGGGTCATCATTGAAATCTTCTGACCGCTGTGATTCTAAACCTTCGAATTTGATACACCTCCCAATAGACACAAGCATGTGTTCATTGGGAATGAGTAGGAAGCCGGCATAGCACCTTTTAAAAAAGACGTGGGGCCAATTAAGCCCCAATGGAATACCCTGAGTTGGTTTCATACCCAGAAAGGGCCTGGCGATGCAACTGAGGGATTTTGTTATTCAGAAATTCCCAGGTCAATTCATTCCGGGGATGGTTTGGATAGAAGACTACTCAGCTTTAAGTGCTGGCTTTGTGAGACTCTCTTGAAGAATCTTTTCGTTTAGTGCTTCACATCATGTGGCGAGCGGTGCCGAGTAGTTACATGTGTTCATCAGTCACGTATTGATCATACATGGTGTGTGTAATCGAACTTTAACTCTATTCTTCTAGTCCTGTAATTTTCCGTATTGCCGGTGAGACGACAAAGATCGCTAGCTGGGGCTAGAGAATCTATGTATGCGCTAGAGCTATTAGAAAAAAAACCGCTTCTGATAAGCACGTCAGACTACGGTTGAATCTGGTTACTCACCAACAAACATATTCAGCTGGGAGTCAGGAGGAGATAGGCAGTTCAGACTCGTATAGGTTTCTAATTCGTTCGTTATCGTCCCAGAGACCCCCAAAGTCCACACTGACTTGAAGATGTGACAAACTGTACTCGAGTTCACAGATTTGTGAAACACTTATGCGGCAGCTATCTCCCCTGGCAATCAATATGGGAGGAGTTAGCAGGCTTATACATAATTCCTTTTTGTAACGTACGTTGCGAAGCCGAAACTGCCCCCACTCTTTCCACCAACGATGCGCACGGTTTGATTCTCGTTTGACAAAGCATCATAAATCCATATACTCTTTCCGGAATATATTTCCTGCCAGCCATCTCGATTGATCAGGCGGTTGGACACTTGTGTTCCGTTGAGGTTCAGTGAGGTAACTGCCGGCCTGATATCCACATCGTTCAGGAGTCGAAGTGTGGCCAGGTTGGATAGCTTGGTGAAGATGACCCTTTCTTCTGGAGAAATAGGATTCATTACTTTGATGATAGGGGATACGGTTGGGTCAACATCGTCATCTTGTACGCTCGCGTCCTTATCAGATAAGGAAGCAATAGATTCAGATTCATCCGTCATTAACCCTTCCGCACAGTCTCTTTCAGACACTTTGAGTTCGTGATAAAACAATTTCCATGCTTCCTCGTTTGTATAATCCGTCCGTACGAGCAGCCCCATGTGGAGTCCCTCCGAAAAATGATCGAATGGATCAGCGTCGTCCATAAAGTGGCTCTAATGGGGGGACATTGAGCTTGAAAAGTTCTTTAGGAATATTATCAAAGCTTAAACGTACAGGTGGTGGCTTTAGTTCCGGGACGTCAATTTGAGTTTCCATCTGGAAGCCCCCCTCCCAGAGCTCGCCTAAAACACGTAAATGCCATTTTCGCCGGCCCTCTGTCGGGTATTGGGATTTAATCAACGGGTATCTTTCCTGAAAGAGCGGTTGAGAATAGTAATACGGGGAGGGAGATCAGGTTTTATCTCAACCTGGAGAATTTGGAGAAATCTTTCATGCATCTGTGGGAATGCAAACTAATTATGAATTGAGTCCATGGATTTCATCGGATGGGCAGACTGACATACTGTGAAGTCTGATGCCTACGATGGAAATTCGATAAGGATGTCTGACCTAAACTCAGCTCTGGGAAATGATTCTCCTGTTTGACATGAGTTCCTTCAACCATGAATGGGTTCGTCACGGGTTTGATACAATCAGAGTCGAGGCAACTTCTCCCTCCTTATAAATGGTCCAAACACGACCTAGCATCAACGGTGGGCATTTTTTTACACGACCTCTTCCATTGTTGGATAATGATGAAAACCATTAGGATGACAGTTTGAGCATGTGTTCACCACTCAAAAGAAAACTTGTCAAATGTCGCTATAGCCTAACTCTTTTAGGTTGAATCTAGTTCAGATGTACGAAATAGGTTTCGTTGTGTTGATGATCTGTTTTTATGCAATCTGTTATGACACGAAGGAACAACTCAAAATTTCTTGCTTCCAGACCATGTTCTTGAAGCACACAAATGTACTTACATGAAAACCTTGCTCGACTTTTTCACAAGTTTAGGCAAGGCCGTCTATTGATTTTGTTGTCTGAAAGCATGATATGGCCAGTTCATACCACAGAAGTTCGTGATCCAGCAAGCCGATCCACCACCTGAAGAGGGACAACGTCAATGATTAGACAAGCATTTCCTATCGGAACTTACACCTCGAATATATGGCAGTGAAAGCGCAGTGCCAATAAAAGGGAGTTGTCGAAGGAACGTAATAACGACAGGGAAAAAGTCGCTGTTATATTCAAATAATCATGAATAAATTGAATAAGGTAATTTAAAAAGAGCACATACCCGAAGAGGTTCAAGAAGCCAAATGTCTCTACGATCATTCCGATAAAAGGCCATTTAAGGAAAACAAGTAGGATTCCGCCCAGGAAACAAACTGTCCCGCGTATCTTTTGCTTGCGCGCGAAGAAGTAGAATGTTTTTTGGGGACCGATGATCAACGTGAGACCAGAAATGAAGAGAATCTAGACATGCAAGCGCTTTAGACCTCGGCAGTACATAGGTGTAAGGATTTACATTTCCTAGTGCAAGTAAAGCACCGTCGAAAAATAGCATAATGCCAAGGAGCATGAAAAGTCCACCAAACGTAGTAAGGGCGACACCAATCTCTAGCAGGTGAATTCCGTCAACGAGAGGCCCACAAAGGACATGAAAAGCATACTCTGTGCGTCTGACAGCCACATTTCTAGGTTCAGTGTTAGGAGGACCGGATACGAAGGAGTTGGTTGGCTGGTGTCGTGTACAAGCGTGTACAACAGTGATGATGCGTGGCGTGACGTGACATTACGCGTCCCGAACTGGCAACTCGCGTGACACCACTAGTCGCGGTAATGTTGTGCTAGACGGTTGCCAGGAACTCAGGAGCTTTTGGGCATGAATATTCTTCATCTCGATCCTCTCCGAAGTTCTTGTCTTAGGGGCATTGGTGTTGAACAGTGTGACGGCGAAGGTTACGGCATATAATCGTGTGGTACCTTATTCAAGTACTACTTGAACGATACGATAATGTAACGAGGGTTTGTATCTAAGACTGATGGTATGCAACCTTGTATAATAATATCAATCTTGTGAATACGGCTCTGTCGTTTCATCAGATATATCAATTTGGGCCGACCCCACTACTGGTCTCATCACACGTCTGGCGAATGTCGTCGTAATCATCAGGCTTCAGCCATGAGCGGCTATACTTAATTTCGCCCCCTGGACTTCTGCGTCGAATCTTCGTTTGCTGGCGCCCGGTACATCTGGTGACACTTCATATTCACCGGATGGATCCTCTTCCTAAGGTCATCCAACACCACCGCCGATTCGGCCAATCAAGAATGCTCCTAGTGGTCGGACTATGACTCCATAAGAAGACTCGCATCGTATGGACACTCGTCGTTGTGGTGGCTCGTGGTGGACACTGCTGACACGTGGAGCAATTCATGACATCTTTTCACTATCTGGGTCCACTTGGATCCCCTCTTCATAATACTTATCTAGCCACCTCCGGTTGCTATGATCGACAACAGCCATACGTCTTTAGCTCCCAACTATAGTAGTGATAAGGGAGGCTATGGTTCATCACCACTGCTGATCAAGATCTTGTGTTGAATCGTCTTGTGCAGATCACGATCATCGCAATGTATGGTTCCGCATCTCGCATCTTCTCCGCCAGCCTGGGGAACCTATAAACAATGGTATATTTATGTACAGGGAAATGTGTAGCCATTAGACAGTACGAATAAGTCAAGGAAAAGGAGTCCTGCATGATGTCCGAAGATTTATATGGTTACAGTAGTGTAATGATGCTGCGCAGCACCTGTCTTTAAGAGAACCCGGGACCCTAGTTAGATACCATAGATTGACTAAGAATAGAGATCTCACTCACAGGTTATCACAGCCCGCAGATAATTAAATTAAATATAACCTTCTGTTCACTACGTCCGTACTTGCTTAGCCCGTATGACCCGGTCAAACGACTCCTTGATGGGGGTTCTCCGGGCCAACACTGTCAGGTGGTTGTTCAAATAAGGAGGAGGTAGAAGGGGGTGGATTGCTTCAATATTGGCATGGGGATTGATAGGTGGGAAAAACGAGATGGCTTGTGGAGATGGTGGGCGTGTTACGGTGGGCAGATGTACCAGTGATGAAAGGGCCGCCGAAGATGATGATTGCGATATAGCAGATAGCGTGCGTGTTCGATCGCTCAGACCCCAATTCCCAGACTCTCTGAGATTGTGGACGGGGAGTGTGGCGACAGATCGTGCAGATGAGACAGATGTTCGGCGATATTGGGATGATGATGGGACACGATCGGGCGAGGTTGGAGATCCTGTTGTAGTCTTCAGACCGGATGACGGGGAAGTCGACAGTTGGTGCATACTACTATCTAACATGCTAGATGACGGAGACGTGGATGTTGCTGTGTCTGGAATGACAGCGAGGGGCTCGAGTGGGGCTGGTTTCTGGGGATAAACTTGACCATACGAATGTCCACGGATGAGGGGGTGCGGACGTAAAGGTTGATCTGACCTTCCAGAAACAGAATGTGTAGAGGGGGGCCGAGTGGAGGATTGACGTTTGACCGCGGAGCGGGCACTCTGACGGTTGGGGGAAGGAGCCTCGGAGAATGCCTGGGGCATCGGATCCACTGCGGATGAAGGGTGGTTTTGAACTTGGATATGTTGCAAATGGATCGGTGGTTCTGTCTTGATAGGTGGGAGAGTGGGAGTGCGAACTCCCGTCTTGGTAGGTTCGGGCGTTCGTTGAGCAGGGAACATAGCTGCGGAGTTGTAATCAGAGGGACGTGCTGTCTCTACACGAGGTAGGAAAGACGCCTCAGTCTCTGGAGGACGGGCAGTGTGTGGAGTGCGTTCGGCATCTGGACGGATGTTTGATGCTGGGCTGTCGGACTCGTCCGAGTCTGAGTCATTATTACTGGGAGTTGCGGCGCCACTTTCGCTAGATACCCATTCGTCGTCATCGTCGTCCCCTGGGCTGGATACGGTAAAGCCTGCTTTAGGTCTTGTGCCGTTGGGCTTTTGATTCTGAGGGGCAGGTGCCCGTCTTGGGATGAAAGGTTGAACCTGTTCTTTAGACTGGACTCGCTGCCCACTGTTCACCCGAGCCAAGGATGGCTTTGCGTGAACCTATATACATCGAATGGGCGTCGTTGAGCTATTCGTTTTATCAGTCGTTTTTATGATGGGTGACTTACATCATGACTATGACCATTTTTCTTAGTTTTGTCCAGAAGCTTTTGCTGCGGGGGGTCCTTCTGTGTGAATTGAAGGTTTGCACCAAGTTTGGAAGTGGATGAGGACCTGGAGTGAGAGCGGAGAAGACCAGTGCCTGTTGCTCTGTGTCCCTTGGGCGGCATGACTGTTCAGTCGAAACCGTCGTCCAATGTCCACAAGGTTTGCAACTCCGGCCCGAAGCGGTCGGCTCTGTTGCAGTTTTCCCGAAAAAAAAATCTGCAAGTCAGTTCTTCTATCAGACTGCTCTCGCTTCCGCTCTTGTCACTGGAATCACCTTACGTCCGTAACTCTCCTGATCTTATACAATGGAGAGAGTACAGTTCCAACAGGAGCAGGCGGGTGACTCTAATTCATATGTGTAGATTAATGAGAACTAATAGTACTGTAGATGCTCGATGAGCTCAAAGACCTCGTTGAGAAGAATCTATTCACCGAAGTAAGTTTTTCAATTGGCCTTCGGGCAATCTCAACATCAGTTCAAAAAATGTCTAATCTCTGCAGAAAGAAACAAAACAGATCATGAAAAAGCGAACTGCATTCGAGACAACTCTTGTCAGGCGTGTCGCTAAAAAATCAGACTTTCTCCGGTACGCTTCTTATGAAATGGGACTCGAGAAACTGCGTCGAATGCGCGTAGATCGTCTGAGTGAGCACGCCACGGTCGTTTTGATGTTTCAAAACCATTAATTGGCCGCTACTTTCTAGAATCCGGTCCCGCACCACCCACCGTGTCAGATTACGCTCTCGTTCGGAGGCAATTCCATATCTTTGAGCGAGCTTTAAAGAAATTCAAGGCTGACGTAGGACTTTGGATACAATACATTGAAATAGCAAAACGTGAAAGGGCACGCGCTTTGGTGGGTCGGATAACAGCAAGGTTCGGCTTCCAAATAAAATCCATCGGGGCGCGATGAAGCGCATTGGAAGCAATCTCGCTAACTACATTATCGCCTCGACTGCAGGGCCTTACAATTACACCCTAATAATCCAGCGCTTTACGTTCTTGCAGCCTCGCATGAGCTCGATCATCAGTCGCCATCGGCTGCACGCAGCATCCTGCAGCGGGGGATCCGACTCAACTCTGATAGTGTGGATATGTGGCGAGAATATGTGCGAATGGAGCTCGGTTTTATCGAGAGTTTGCGGAGGCGGTGGGACATTTTGGGAATTAATGCCGTGGCAGGTGACAAGGGGAAAGGGAAAGCGGATATTGAGGACACAAGCCACCAGATCATGGGGAGACCTGATGACTTTGCGCATGAATCAGCAGACGTGGATGAAGATGTGGAAGGGGCGGATTCAAGAAAAGAAATTATGCAAGGCGCGATCGTCAAATCAGTAATCACCAGCGCAGTACAAGGTACGCGCTCATTCAGACACATAGTACTTAGGGTTTCTAACCATTAAGTTTCGCGGTAGCCCTCCCGACGATCAAGTTGTTCGAGTCGCTGAATTCGCTGTTGCTGGAGTACCCGTCTCAGGCGAGCTTAAAGCATGCGATGTTGGATCATCTGCATGATTTGCTAAGGAATACGCTTCATAATGATGCAGGGGCAATTAAATTGCTTGCAGGAAGATTCCTTACACCGGACCTGAAGGGTGAGGCATTCGTGGAAGGCTTACGACGTGCTAACGAAGAAATGGTACGGCGGGCGGGAGAAGGCGCCCGAGAAAGTGTCTTTCAGGCCTACGCGGTATTTGTTGAGGAATGGTGTGGAGCGGTAATAGATTTTAATTTGGTAAGTCTCGTTCGTTGCCATCACAATCGCGGGCTCTTTGTTCTCTGAAGCTTACGAAATGTACCTCGTGATTTGCAGAAACAATATCTCCTGTTATCGCTTCGGTCGCTCATATCACAGCAAAAGCACGCAAACGCGTCACCATCGTTGCTGGCGGCTCACATCAGGCTGGAGGTTCAGCTTGGCGGAACCGAGTCGGGCACCCCTGCCAAGATACTTCGTACTGCCCGGAGGTATACAAACAAGGCACCGAAGTCGGCGCAAGTCTGGCTTGCGAGGCTTGGTGTTGAAAAGCAATGTGCTTCTGATATTGAGGGACAGACAGTCGTGGACAAGGCATGGGCGGACGCTAGACAATCAGTGACAGGGTCAGGGAAGGAATTAGAAAAGGTGTGGACTTGGGGTCTATTGTTCTTGAGAAATCAGGCAAAGGACCGACTTAGACTTCATGAGGTGTGTTACAAGACACTTATTTAGGGGTGGGATTGACGGTCGACACGCAGGGTCTGTTGAAAGAGAGCATGCGTGATGCATCGTTACGTGACTTGCACGAGTTGCTGTTGATGAGGTATGTAACGGCAGTGCACGAGGCCCGAGCAGAGCCGGAGTCCGGGTGGACATCGGATCAAACAAAGGCATCGGCGAACTGGTTACATTCAATCCGCCATATGGCTAGTGCTTATCTCACGACTGGGCGGGTATGGCAGCAGGTGTTCACGTTAGTGGAAAGTGAGGATTGGGGATCAGAGCCCCATGGGAAAAGGCAAGTTCTTGGGGAGGTATTTGAAAAGTGGCGAAAGAAGGATGAATTGGAAGCAATATTGGAGTGGGCTAGATGGCTGTTTGAGAATGGGAAAGGAAAAGAAGCAACCGAGGTAGTGGTTATGGGAGGCCGAAGTGTTGGAGAAGGGAAACGGGTGGAACTGGAGAAACGGTGGATGGGAATGGTCGGAAACGTCTAAAATTTGGCGTTGAGTTGATAGGCGTTCGGACATGGGCATTGGAGATCGGGGATGACTGGAAGGATGCATGGAGGCTGGAGGGTGATGCAGGGCAATCAAAGCTGTCCACATGCTTGCCAGATCTTTTCCCGATGGGGTATGTTTGACCCTCGAACAGGAAGGGAGCGAACAAAGGGCTGTCGTGTAAGCAGTAGAAGTGTAATCTATTCTACGGTGATATCAACTAGACTAAGAATGTTGGAGAAAGAAATAGAACGAATGTTGTTGACTTGCTTAGGAAGAGATTTGTATCGTGATGCATATTTTTGTGTGAGACCAGAGACGCGTGGAAGGGAAGCCGCTGGTCCACATGGTCACAAATCCAACTGACAGCCCAGCTAAGCAGAATAGCCCAGCCCGCAGCCGTTCTTTCTTTCTTTCTCTCCTCTCTTGTCGTCCTCGTCGTTGTCTGTAGAAAGTAAGCGTCTTTTGCCCTCCCTTTGCCCCTCCAAGTTGCCACGTTTGGCGCCGCATGGTCGCCCCTTAATTCTTGCTTCCTTATTTATCTCTGACTCGTTATGTTGAGATACTAATTCAATCCCCGCCTCTTTACCCTTTCTTCAGCTTTCCTCTCTTCCTCCTCCTTTCAGGCCACCGAATATCTCACCCGACGTCGACGGGACGTCGTTCCTTTCCCCGTTGTGTCCTTGTTGGAGGAGATTTCGCCCCAGCTGCATGTATTGTGGTCCTATACAGCTCAGACTCCAAGCAGGTCTCGTCTGAACGGACTCGTAGCCACCGCCGTCTCGTCGTAGAGAGAAGAGCGCACCATCCTCTGCCAACCGCTCATGTTGCAGTATCCGGTTCAGCTCCCACCGCTTTCCCTCTCGTCGCCCCCCAAGAATGTACCCCGTAAAGACAGTGACTATTTTCGCTCTAATGATCAAGCCCGCCCTCCTCCAAACTCCCTGAACAACAAGCGTTTTCAGAAAGAAAGCTTCACCTCTCGTTCCGCATTTTCAGGTTTTCTACCCCCTCCAGCAATTCCACTTTCCATTGCCACTAATCTAGCACCCTCTCCAACATCTTCCCCTTCCCCCATATCAGCAAAGCTTCCACGCACCCCATTCATCCCTCGTTCATCCAGCCCAGTGACATTCGCCAATACCCAGCCCTGGGCGCCATCAAAATCCTTCGCTCGTTCCACCCAATCGTCCATTGCATCCTCGACCATTGAGGATGTGCTGGCACCTGGTGATTTCGTTGGGGAGGGCGGTTTCCTTCAGGGCGAGAGCATCCGCCTCGTCTCGTTTGGTTCCACGTCACCCTCCTCCGGCGCTTCTGAGTACAAGGAGCCTGCCACGGAATTTCAAGTGAAACGGCGATTAGGTCATGGCAGCTATGCAGTTGTATATCTTGTACAAGAGGTTCTTTCCCGCACCCTTCCCTCCGAAGACGGCCATATGTCCACAATAGGGCCGATGGAGCTCGACGGTAAGACTGTCTCCAGCACTGAGACAGTGTATGGGCGCGAATATGCGATCAAATGCCTGTCCAAAGCAAACCTTGACGAGGAAGATTTGGCGGCGCAGATGTCGGAAGTACGTACTTCTCGTTTGATTTCATCGAGCTCAATACTTATAGCTTGTTCCTATAGGTCACCATTCACCAATCTCTGCAATCGCATCCCAATATCGTTACCCTACACCGCACCTTAGAGACGTCTTCGTTCTTACTTCTTCTACTGGAGTATGTTCCAGGCGAAGATTTATTCTATTTTTTGGAACAGGCCCGCGATCATTACGACTTGGACACCACCCCAAACACCGCTGACTCTTCAGTCTCTCGAACTCCCCCCACTCCCAGCCTTCTCTCGAATCTGCATCCTTCTCAGTTACTCTCACGAACCCGCCTCCGCCTCATTTCATCCATGTTTGCCCAGATGTGCGATGCCGTGGCGGCATGCCATGCCCAACAAGTTTTCCACCGTGATATCAAGCCTGAAAACTTCATTGTCACTGATGGCTGGACGACCTTGCCCAATGGTCGCCAAGAACGCAAAGTCATCGTCAAGCTCACCGACTTTGGCTTGTCAACAACAGATCTTGCCTCTTCTGATATGGATTGTGGCAGTGCCCCTTACATGAGCTATGGTTCGTTAATTATAGATGGATGGTAACTGATTTCATGCTGATCATCATGTCTCACAGAATGCAGGAATAATGTTGCCCCTACTTATCGCCCCCGTGCCGCCGATGTCTGGTCGTTAGGCATTGTGCTAATCAACATGTGGGTTCGTTCTTATTCTCAGGAGTACCCCATGTTCATCCCATCAATAGGCTGTATCACTATAATCCTTGGACTGATACTTCTCAAGGAGCCTGTTCATCTTTTGACCTCTACCGCCGAGATCCCGTCAACTTTTTCATGTATAGATTTACCGGGATGACCCGTCCCGTTGCAGAATACTTCGCCAATAAGGTGTTCTGCATTCTCGACAACTCGGAGGACGACTCTCAGCGTGTCAGCGCTTCTGATTTCGGCACTTGGGTACGGAACCTTCCCACCCTCCTTGGGGGCCACGGTGTCCATCGCACGGCCTCCAACAGCTCTACCCAGGGCCATCCAATCGCTTCTTCCACGCCTATTTCCCGTCGTCCTTCTTCAAGGCATCCTTCTGGTACCACTTCGGCAGTTCGTACTCCCGCTATGCAAACTCGCTCTCTGTCTCGCGCTCCTTCACTCGGCCCCGCATACGAAACACAAGAACACTCGGACCTTTCGACTGTCTTTGATCAAGAGCTCGAGGAGCAAGAGCAAGAAGAGCATGGGCATGGGAACAAGAATCAAGACCTCGACCTTGAGGGAATGACTTCTCGATCCACATCGACGAATAAGCGCAGGAAGAGAGGGGCCCGGAAAGGCAAAGGTGTTGCTGCTTCTACTACTTCAAGGGACGAAACACTGGCTACGTTGGCTGATGCCTCCCAGTCATTAGCCCGCGAGATAAGCAAGGCTTCGCGGTCTTCATCTACCAACAGGTCAGTATCCACTAAGACTTCAGCGTCCTCGTCTCGACGTGCGGCTGAGCCGTTCGAGCCGGCTTCTATCTTTGCTATGCCTTCTGCTTTGCTTACCGCTCCGCGTAGTGGTAATCGTACCCTTCCTCCCCCGCCTCCGGTCCCAAGAATTGTACCTTCTCCTGTCACCAAGAAACCGTCCAAATGGAAGCTCAGCTTTGGAAAGAACAGCACGGCTCCTTCGGCTCCTGGACGTGTATCACCAGTGGAAGAGGTATCCCCACCTACGTCTCTGGATATCGGAGGATCACCACCTATGTCGACGACCGCGAGCAACGTCACCAATCTCATCATGGGACTGAATGCGCCTGTGCCTCACTCTGCGCCTGTCATTGTCGATGACAACGCATCAACCTGGAGTCGAGGACGTCGCAATAGAGGTCCAAACGCCCCATCGAACAAGAGCAGAACCTCTCTTACGCACAGGTCGTCGAGAAGTCCTGATTCCAATGCTGAGCATTGGAGTTACCCGGATAGACGATCAGACCGAGCCATCTCTCCCAACAGCACTCGTAGTGGACGGCCCGTTGCGTCTAGCGCGAGTTCGATGGTCTCCACCAACTGGCGTAGCTCGATGAGCACTACTTCGAGCGCAGGCACATCTACTTCTGCATTTACACGGTATAGTAATTCAAGCTCGCGCAGTATATCCACGACAGCAACCAGCGTCTCCTCGACGAGTTGGCGCACGAGTGTCAAATCTACTCAGTCGTCGGTATCTACACATTCTGGTTATGCCACCCTCCCGAAGAACATCAAGGGTACGTATTTTTGTTAATTTTCCTAGTACGTTTAACTAATCTTATTTCATAGTCATGAATGGTGTTCCATGGGAGCTTGACCAGTTACCGCGTGGACAACACCCCAATCCCGTCGGCGACATCTTCGGCTCACCCCCAGTCCGAAAGCAACGTACCAGAAAACCCAAGGACGTGAAGCTTGACACAATCACCGAGCGCCCTCCCAACTCGACCGTTATAAGATCACCCGAATCCCGCAGAGATGCGTCAACGAGCACAACTGACCTTGGTGGCTTGAATGGAAAGGAGGAAGGTGATGGCGTCAAGAAGGTGCAGAAAGGACAGATCAATGCCTTGGCGAAGATGCTATCTGCCTTGCGGCGGTGATGATGACAATGGACATTACGGGATCGTACGTGTGCTCGTAGGGACGATGCGCGGAACGGATCTGCTGGCATTTTGTGTCGCGTTGTATTGGTAAAGTAGCTATATGTCACGGTACGCCCGTCAGCTTGTTTTGCAAACGATGATCCATTATCGTCGATGCTTGTCGGTCATCATATTCTCGAGCTCACTCAGGACAATGTACTCAAAAACGCACGATTGTCGTGGCGTTCTTCACTTATCATTCATATCACCAACTATGTTCAACCATTGCAATCCCCCCCTTGTTTTTTAAATCATACAGATAAATAGTCCTAGCAGTATTTAATTCCTTCACCCACTACCTGAGAGAGTAAAAGTGACAAATGTAGTATCTACCCATAACGAAATGCATTACCCATTATTGGCTCTGCCCCCCTGTTTCATTTTTTGCCGAGTCTTGTGATTTTTGAAGTGCAGCAAATGCCATGTTCTGTTCGATGGTAGGGCGACGTGGCACTTCCTGGGGGATTGTGGTAGGGTCGATCAGAATCGTCGACGTCTCGTGGATCGACAAACGTGTCCTATGGCGTATGCGCGTGGGAACTTCAGAAGGTGATGGAGGTCGGGACTGCCCGCTATCTATTTCAATATCACTGTCGGACGACGCGCTCCCTGGTGATTGGGAGCCAGCAATGAAGAACTGGCCGGTGCTATGCGTCCGGACGAGGTTGACATAATATTCCTGTAGAACCTCACGTGTGCACTAACGGGAATAAGGATGAACCATGAGGACAGATTTGAACGCCAGTTGTGCATGCGATCGTGCAGGACTGCATGGTAAAAGAGAAAAACTGCTAACCATCAGTCGCCAATCGATTACTGAGAGAAATTCCCGTTCGAGTATGTTGAGCTCCGTTACTGATATGCCGCCCACCTTGGCGTATAGGCTGTTTGTGCAGAAGGAGTCGCAGAGCCCCTTACTGGATACTGTAATAGATGCGATGATAAAGCGGTGGCAGGTGAGGGATGAGAGTGTAAACAGGGGCATGCGAGCGCAGATCTGATCGATGTAGTGTAGGGTGATCAGAAGACAAGACTTCTACAGCACGCAGCTATGGTTCAGTCAAATCATGCAATGCGTGAGTATCGATCACGAACCTCGACATTTGTAAATTTAACGATACGTTTCAGGTAGTCGAGAACGGTAATGCTGGGGGCCGATCGCGAATGAAACCGCGTGAGGCTCTCTCTGATTCACAGATCGGTAAGGGAAACGGCTGCGGCACGCTGCAGTCACTTACGGAAGGAGGGGTATCTGGTCATTATGCACCATTAGCCGCTCAAGCATGTCGCCTGAAATAAAACCTGTCAATAACTTTTCTTTGACCTGAGAGTAGTGAACCTTACCTATAAGCTGGACAAGCTGATCTATATCCGCTTCCTCAAAAGCGGTCGGTAATTCGACCCTTCCTGAGGTCGAGGATTCCATGGATCCATTGCACGTTGTCGCCGTGGTGGCTTGGTGTGCACAGCGTTTGTCACCGCGATAACAAAGGGTGGAGGCTGCAGGATAACAAGACCAAATACCAGCCTTTTCAGGTAGGAGTCTGCAGCTATACAGTTGGTTGTCGGGGCCTGAACCCTAATTTCCCATTGCGAGATTGGCTTCAGTATATTGTCTGCAGGTCATTTCGCCCGTTCACCAAACCCCTTTCCTCAGCAATGGCCCCAAAACTCGTGAATACTTTTCTGGGAATCATATATGGCCCCTCGATCACTGACAATTACCCGTTAGGACCCTAATGAGATCAAGATCATCTACCTGCGCGCGACAGGTGGTGAAGTTGGTGCTTCGTCTGCACTAGCTCCCAAGATCGGTCCCCTCGGTCTGGTGCGGCACATATATCGATTAAATATTCTCAGACTTGCTCAGTTCCTACCTTAGTCACCGAAGAAGGTCGGAGAAGACATCGCAAAAGCTACATCTCAATGGAAAGGGCTACGTGTAACCGTCCAGCTTACAATTCAAAACCGACAAGCAGCTGTCTCTGTCGTACCCTCGGCTTCCTCATTGGTCATCCGGGCTCTTAAAGGTGCGTCATTTCGTAGCATTTAGATCATTTCTGTTAATTACAAATTCTACAGAGCCGCCCCGCGACCGCAAAAAGGAAAAGAACATTAAACATAATGGCAACGTGACAATGGACGAAATCGTTGATATTGCACGGACAATGAAGTCAAAATCACTGGCGAAGGAACTGTCGGGTTGTGTCAAGGAGATTTTGGGGACAGCACAGAGTATTGGATGCACGGTTGACGGCCAACCTCCACACGACGTTATTGACGGCATTAACTCTGGGGAGGTTGAAGTCCCTGATGAGTAGATATATGTGTACCATCTTTATTCTCTATCATCTTTCATTGAAACCCAATCGGAAGCGTGCACTGCTTTGAGTCCCGGTACGCGCCTCTGTTCTGTGTGTGTGCTAATTCTACAGTCGATCGTTTCTCAATGATTTATTCTACCGATACCGGAGCTCCCATTCATTAAACAGGGCATTTAACGATGTTGCGTTAGTTTATTGCGCAATAGAATCGTGACCATCCCCTTAACGAGACAATCCTCATCGGTCACCAGTCACCGGTCTAGTTGCGCAACGCATCGATACTATTTATATCCCTCAGATCCGTCAAGCAAGCTCGGTGCTTCCTTATAAGCGAAGTACATACACTAACCTCGCATAACCCAACACCCTTTGCCCTTGTTCAAAAATCCAAACATATGTCTTTATTTACCCGACGAGATGGCAACACGAATATATTTCGGGCGTTGAGGGCCCAACGGTCTCAATCCCTGGTACAACATAGACTTAACTCTTCAATCCACTCTTTTCGTAGGAGCTTAGGATCCCATGCCATATCTGGTGTTGTCGGTGGCTGTCTTGTCCTGGGAGCTGGTTAGAAATGTTAATTTTCTCTTCTAACGAATCTGAGTCGCGACTCTGCCGCAGGGTATGCGTGGTATCACTTTTCTGATGTCAGAAAGGTAGTCGACACTTTGAAACGCGCAGGGGGGGGACGCTCAAGCCAAACGGTGACTTACCTGAGAAAAGTGGTAAAAAGCCACGTCGCTGTAGTTCCGGGAGCAGATTTCCTAGTTGATCAAGTCTTCGATTCGATGGAGCCTATTATCGAGACTCATCACGATGAGGCAAATATCATAACAGCTCGCGCACTTAAGGAAATTCAAGAAATCGCCCAACAGGGCGGTAAGCAGGACAAAGTAGTAACAGCCATGAAGGTACTAGATGTCTTGAAACGGTACATGAACGAAATTCAGGCTCTGGGGGTTAAGTTTGGTGGGGCCATGTTTGGTCGACTGTGGGGGGAATTTCCTGGGCTGAGGAGTAAGATCAGCGCGGAATTCGAGGCCCTTCGGAATCTGGTCCAAAACAAAGGCCCCGATGGAGCCAAGGTGCCCAACGATCAAGTGAGCAGTAACACTTTCATTTAGCAGAACATACTTACAGTAATTAAATCAATGCTATTCTTCAAGGGCATCAATAGTGAAGCGTCCTCAAAAGCACGGAGCTTTGTCTCATCGTTATGGGGGTGAGACTAGCTGTTGGCGCCTTGCGAAATGACACTATGCCGCTAGAAATTGAATGCATATATAACTACAACGGTTATTCCAAAAAAATTCAATACAAAGATCCACTTTTCCCAGCCAAAACTCACGAAAATGGGTGCTCTGATATATCTGATAGGCTTGTACATGTGAATCTAGCGGTCCTGGTTGCTTACTCCCTTCTGATATCGTCAATCGCCTTTTCCGGAGCGGAATCCACCATCAATTATGCAAGGTACAAGTGACTAGGAGAGCCGATACCCCTTTGTATTTTCTACTGGCCACTGTCTCAGGGAGTCCAAGCGGTTCGAACTCAATCGCGAGTCGTTAAAGCGTCAGCTGCCACGCTTTCCACGAGCTTCTCACCTCCTAAAACGGAGGCTTCCAATGGTATCGACCCTGGCTGACCCTGGGAATCAATTGCTGAGACTCCCTAGAATGTCTTCTCTCGTTCACTGTTAGGTTGGCACTGATCGGATGAGGTGCCTCGTGTTTGTTGGTTCTTAGAGTTAGGATGGTTAAGAACCACTGGATATCTCCGAAAATTTATCTTCCAGATAAGACGTGAGTGACGCTCCGTAATCATTCTACAAAACCTCTTTCTCATGGAACTAGGTTTGTATATACGTATGTTAGACTAAGAAACAATATCTTGTCTCTCGTCCTACTAGGTCATTAACATCATGATCTACAATAAGCAATCAAAACTCCAGCATGCTTAGAAGGCAAACCCATCTAATCTATCGCATGCACTCGTGTTTTCATTGCCTCGTTTCAACCTGCCATGCCACTGCGGGCCAAGGGCGGCACTCTATCCATCATAGCTGCGATCCCACTTTCAATTCTCCAACATTATGAAGAAACTTGGAACTGATCAATGGACAGACTCTCCGCGTGGAATTTTATCGTCGTTCACGATACAAAAAGAAGGCGCGACGCGGCCGGTCCCTTCTGACGAGAGCAAGACGCTGGAACGTTCTGTATTATGTGGGTATGGATGGCGGTTTGGGTTGTTGCGACAGCCCGAGAATCCGGCAAACAACAGCAAAAGCAACCCAAAAGGATTCGGCGTAGATAGCCAAACATTTCGTCTCTTCTTCGACCCCGATCTCCTCAAAAACTCGGCATTGGGCACGCTGCGCGTCCGTGTCAGGCAACTCATAGGCCAAGAACAACAAAACTACGACTCATACTCGATTACTCTTCCCTTGGACTCTCAGTTAGAATATGGTGCAGTCCCTCTTGGCGAGACCCGGGTTTTGATGCGAGATGTCATCGTAGAATTTATTGTTGAAGCATCTACGCTACCTCAGATATCGATATGGGGGCCATCTCTCGCCAAGATCCGGCGAGTAATGAATGACTCCCTTGCTGGAGATCACACTGCGAATATCAAGTTCTCGCTGTATGCATGTCGTTCTAGGGATCGACTGGCGACGTCCCCCAAAGATGTATATGCAAATGCATCCCTGCTCTCTGGGCAGTCCTCTTGGCTGGACACACGTGAGCAAATTATCACACAGACCTCATGCTCTACGTTAATCGTCTGGTTTTCCTAAAGTCATTTCTGGACACGGATATCAGGAATCTGCCATAATTGATATCGATGGCCACCACCACGAGGCGCAAGATGAAAGCTTTGATTACGAATCAGATAGTGACTTGGAGTCTATAAATTCAGACGACGAATCGAGCCAGGCTGTTGAGGCTCCTGAGGTTCCTGATATACCCGAGGAATCCTATGATGGCTTCATGTCTTCTGATACAAAGCCGCAACTGTCATCAACAAGGTATCGTTACCGTCATTTCATCATTCAGGTCGAACTCACGTAATGACAAGACAAAGATTAGGTCAAAATACCGATTACTTATATCCGAGTCCCGGACCTGAGCAACATGTGGAGTATTCGAAAGTAGCCGGGTATTCCCCGCGCTTTGGACGTGCACTCTTCGTGAAGGATACGGCTCATAGAACGTAGTAGCTACGAATTCGATTTCCGAGCTTGTTGCTGATTCCAGTATTTCTTTTCAGATGGAAGGCATTTGTCTTTTTCCTGTATACCCATGACATCAGATTTAGCCCTCTTTCATCGCAACGGATCTCTTCTTCAACTACTCTAGACATCCCTACCTGCTCCCCAAAATCCATGTACCGTTTGGCTGATAAGGTATATTTATACGTATGTAATAGCCTTGCTTTTTGTGAACATCCGTTCCAATAGGCAGGTATTCAGCAGCTGAAGGATCTCGCTGCCAACGCAATAAGCGAGGGGCTGACAGAAAATAATGTTGTGGCAGAAACGTTCTCTTTCTTCACGTCATTGTGAGAAGAAACCATTTTGATATCTCATGATAAATATACTGATATAACACTAACGGCATCTAGATACCCAGAAATACAAGAAATCGAAACAAAATCTTTGGTTAGTTATCTCAGGCGCTCGACCGTGGCTCTTCGAGATTATCGGGAGATTATAAAACGCGTGGTCGGGGGGGAAGTCCAGCACTGCTATGACGTTATGATCCTCATCAACAAAAAGATGCGTCTGGGCCACGCCCAGGGGGGGAGGGGGGGGAGGGGGAGAAAGTAATGTGAAAGATTGAGTACTATGCTATGATTTCCCATATCGGAACTCCTCTGCACGGGATTGAGAACTTGTAGTCATGGCTATAGTGTCGGTAGTTTCCCTGTTCCATTCTAGGCCTCTCCACCTCGAATTTCTTTGGCCCGCTGATCGGGTACCGAAAGAAATTTCATGGATAACTGGCTCGTACATCCTGAGATTAAGAGTGAGGCGTCCTACCAAGGTTACTGTTACACTAGAGCCAGTGGAACGAATTAGCCAATATAGAGTTAATAGAGGGGCAACATACGCGGTGCAGAATCTGTAAACATGGAGTTTTTAAAATGGGTACGCGACTGTCATTGATGGGAACTTACAACGCGAGTGAATTCTGCAAACTTGGCTAATGGTAGACTTGGTTTAACAATTGCTGGACTTGAGAATAGGGAGCGACTAACTGGGAGAATCGAGCCAGTTATTGTCCAGGCGGTGTTGGAAGCAAACACTGTAACGAAATAGAGAATCCCATCCCGGAAAATAAGTTTTGCAAGAGATAATTCTTTGTGCATCTTGGCGCGACGATATAAGCCGATGGTCAGGAGCAATATGACGGTTGTATCAAAAGCCATGGCCGGAATAACGAAGAGCACTCTTTGGTTTACACTGAAGGAGAAACTCTCAACACTGTGTAGACTGTAAAAATAGAAAGGCCTCAACCTTATATCAGGGTTGGCGTGTACAACACAACCACGAGTCACCGGAGTGAGTGGGATGATCAGCGCTGTCGGGGAGAGAAAGTTAAGCCTAAACAGGTAAAACAGAGTGGGAATGACGGACGTCCTGCATTCTTGAGCACGAAACACATCATGCCAAGCTGTGCTATCCAGAGTGATAAAAGAAGAAACAAAATAAGTTTTCTTCTTTCATAGATGGCATAGACTCTGTTCTTGGTCATCAGTGGTCGTATTCTCACATACATATGAATCCAAAGGGGCCATCACCTTAAGATAAGCATGGCTTCTGCAATCAGAACGGCAATCACAACATATGATCCTTCAAAGTTTGCAAAGCGAGTACATCTTTTTGAGGTTGGTCAATGCACATGATCATAGTCAGAGACGGTATGTGACTAACGACTGTTGAAGAGGGATATAAGTGAAAGTGATTGTGATTGGAAAGAAGACTGACTTCAGTAGTCCAACGTGGGGAGAAAAGAGCAACCATGCAAAGCACCATTCCTAGTGGCGCGAAGTATCGATTGACTAGATATAATGCACTGACTATGATCGGGGTTTAGAGGATTAGAAAGATGTAATATAGAACGAGAAATAGGCTAACAAGGCGTGATCTTCCTCTTCCAGATGTACTCTATCTAGATGTATTAGGTCTCTTCAACTACAACCAATGGCTTCAGTCAGGCAGATAAGTCTACGGACCTCATCTCCAAAGGTCAGAAGGTGATCGAAAAACAATATACTGAGCGCTACAAGGGCAAATGACTGCATTCCCGGTAGAAATGATTAGCGATGGTGTAGTCCAAGATAACAGTTAGTAGGCTTACGTCCACCAGTCGACTAGATAGAATATCAAGTGTCAGAGATACATGGTCTCAAAAGGTGAGTATAGCTTACATCTGCCAACCAGTTGTTATAAGTTCTTTCAAAGCTGCATCAAACGCACTGGAATTCGAGCTCATTTCTGCCATAGAATGGACGAGAAGAACGCTTAGGGATTTTGAGAAGACCAGGCAGAGCAGGAAGAGTTAATAAACAGGAAGGGTTGTTGAAGCCCCTTTAGGCATCGGGCATCTCACTTTATCCTATGGTAGCAATTGTGTCGTATCGCGTGCCACAAGGAACGGGGAATAAGTGCCACAGGTCGCGGAGCCGTGACATTGTTCTCCTTGATCTTGACCTTGACTAGTACACTTTGGGGAGATTGATCGGAATGTCACCAGACGGGCTGATCCGCATCTAACAAGTTGCTGATGACTTGCCCCACCAGGAATTATCCGGGACCTCTGGGTAATATGATTGCACATTATTTAATCGCATGTTGGGAGTTACTCAACCAGATGATAGTAACACGTTGGGCAAGAAATTATTGTACAACAATGCTTGCTCTCTTACAGCAACCATTGAGCCACTGAAAAAGACCGCGCTGCAAGGGTTGCACCGCAACAGGGAGTCCAGATGTCAAAGCACCAACATTTGATCAAATGATCGACGTGATGCTGTCTGTTTTTATGGGCATACTTACCGACTCCGAGTTCATTCCCCTGCCCCTAGAAGTACTATAAGTAGGGGAGGTTGAGTTTTAGATACATTTCGTACGTATTGAAATGATGAAACAATATGTAACTAGCGAGGAGCAGCCACAATCAGCACAGAAAGTCAAGGCTTGTAAGTGGTGACAGTGCGGCTGGGCTTGAAAAGGAGCATTCTCGGGCATCATCTGACCTGTTAATAAGGGTAGTTGGAACTTGGCCGTCATGGCCCAACGCGGCTTTCGGGAACAGTTCAAACAACGATGATTCTGTCAGTATGCCAGGTGCCTAGGGGGTCGGAATATTTTTTCGTTCGCGTTATTGATATTTGTTAGATGCGAATGTTTTTCCAGGTATGGCTTTCAAGTACTATAGTACTTGAGTTTTGAGCGGGAAGTCAATTGTTGTAGGTATGTACATGTAACCGACAGCCCACAATTCGCGATGTTCGCTACTATCTCGTTATCAGATTGAGAGGCATCTAGATCCCCCGTCGCAGGCGATCGGCGAAAGGTCGGCAACACCCAGAAACACTACAGAATAACAAGGCTATACAAGACACACCCAACGTGACTACCTCCCTAACCGGAAAGCAACACCGATTGCCACAGAAACTCGCGCACGCTCTTTTTAGGTCCTACAAAATCCTTGCCTCAGGGTGTTGTGGCTTGCGAGGGCTGGTCATGATGTGATTTGGGTATCGTTCCTTTATCTCACTCATCTTACACATATATCCCTGTAGCCCTGATCTGCCTTGATCTCGCATAAATTGACCCAGCCTCAACCCAGTCTATGAATATACCATCTGCAACGTGTCCAAGATAAGCAATGATCATCAATGCTGTAACATCGTAGCTTGAACGAGCATTTCAATCCTCACAACCTTCACTTTACCCAATCATGGACCGGCTTAGAACCGATGAATGGTCCTCTAACCCCAGTACGGTGACGTCGTTCTTTGGGATACCTATGGAAAACGGCCGTCCTCTAAACGCCGACAGTGCTTCGTGGGGTACCGGGAATTGTGGGATGGGCTGGCAATTCGCAATCTCTGTAGTGCAGAATGCGGACATCGAAAAAACCCCTGGCTCCGGAAATCCTTTAATTTGGCAATGGTGTCGTTATGAGCTTTTTTTCGACCCCCATCTCATCAAGGCGGCGGAATTCGGAAATTTGCTGATCACCGTAAAGGCTGAGAATCTTACAGCGAAGGACGAGGTTGCGTATTCGGTTTATATCCCAGGAAGCAGGAGGTTCCCCTTGGGGACGTATGACACTCTCAAATCATTCACTGGAGTCGCTGTTCTTGAGATACGGGTCGCTTTCCCACAGACTCTTAATCTTCCCTTCCCATCTCAAACTCCATTGCGTGTACGACAGATCCTGGATGAATCGCTTGTGGGGCAACATATCGCTGATATCAAGTTCTACTTGTTTACACGTCGCAAGCGCGATAATCGGGTTACTCATATGCAACCCATCTTCGCTAACAGTTCACTTTTGCGTGGGTACTCACCATATATAGATACTTGTGAGTGTCTGTGCTATATTTGGTTTCGTAGAAGAGATGGTATTGACCCATATTGCACAACTCTATGTTTTTAGTACTTGATGGGGATGGGTATTTTGAGTCTACGTCGGTGGACCTTGACTCTGGTTCCCTCGAACACACTCAAGACGATGCTTATGATTACGAGTCTGATAGTGATTTGGATTCAGAGAGCGACTCGGGAGATGTTGGTCAGGACACTGAGGGGGCGATTCCGGGTCCCCTTTCACGTTCGAGAAAATCGTCTCTGTCTTCGGAAGGTTCTTTTCACAGGTGGTCTAAGCTGTTTCACTGTTTCTATCTTCCTGAACCCATTATATAGCTCCATGGAGCCAGATAGACCTAGGAGTCCGACAAGTATACATGTCCCACCAGCCAGTGGTGCTGAACTGTCTGAAAAACACAAGCGTTTCGGGAGAGTGGTTGTGATTAAAGACACAGCGTTCCGAACGTGAGTTCCCACTATAACGAAATGT
>CEMJ01393854.1:372-38500 GCA_900068955.1 Clitocybe nebularis | reverse complement strand
GCTCATGTACCCTTCATTGACGATGCACGTGCCAAGGTGACAAGTGAGATGGAAAGTATGGTGCTAACAGGCCTTACCACATTGGTTCGTGCACAGTTTCGACTATCTAACTTTACCCTCACTCTATTACAAAATCTAGAATCAATCTCTCCTTGCATCTTCTCTTCAAACGGCATACAACCTCCGCGTGTTACCTGAACTCGTTCAAAACCTCATTTTAGATCTGTCCCAGGCCGTCGAAGAACGTATTCGGAGTGCCTTCGATCTGTCCAAGATATCCAAAGATGCAGCCAAAGGTGCCGTATGTTTTATTCGTCAGAACGCGACCAATTAATTCGACCACGCGTTGTTTCTATTCTTTTTTAGATGCAACATCCATCTCGCCCCAGTCTCCGCCCACGTATAGATCTCGTGTCAGAACAGAACCCACGAATGTCACAGCGCCCCAGTTTACAGCGGCACTCTGGTCACGGCTGGAGGTTATGATCGAAGAGATGGCGGACTGTTGCGTAAAGGTGTGTCCCTGCAGGTTTTTAGTTCTTATAACTACCCCCCTTTTGTGCTTGGGGAGCCCAGAACATCTATGGGCGCAATCATGTGGCTTGGGACGGGCGCCTAGATTATATCTGCGCCTCTCCGATTCGGTGGGCGCTTGTGGCGTTGGCTGGCAGCCTCGTGTATGTCATGGCATATGTCTTGTGGGAAAGACTCCAAGCCCCGTATTCGTTCAAGATCTTATCCGCGGCCTTTAGTCGGCTTGGTGCTCCAATGGGGTGTCTGTACGCATTGACTATCTTTGGACATTATAAACCAATAATTTTTTATATGGCTGTATTGGCTCATTTATACTAATTTTTGTAGGTGTATACACTGGAAAATGTATTGAAAATGAAGAGAGACACCGTTACCCAGGTAGTTTTCCTCGACGAGGCTATGAAGGTGGGCATTACGCTATCCTTATCTCGGAATTTAGAAGTCTAAGAACAGACCATCCATCCCCATATTTCTACACCATCTCCACGAAAATATAGCTTCTTGAGAACAAACCCAGCGCTACATTTTGGACTGCGCTCGGACGATCTTTGGAGAAGCATACCCGGGATTCAGCGAAGAGTGCGTGCGTTTTTTTCCACATCTCGCATAGCAATCCCGGATCTAATTCGTTTCTGTGGGATTCCAGGTTCTACTTTCCTTCAACAAACCCTAAGTACCGGATACCCTAAGCTTCTACGGCTTTTCCAGGAATTCTTCGTGAAAATTGCTGTGCATACCGATACGATATACGCCCAGACACATCAAAGGTTACCACATTTGATTTACACGTTTTTATTTCTCATCTAAGATCACTTTTTTTTTTTGAAAAAAGTCCAGAGACGGTGCTGATTCTACGTGCTCTATCCAACTTTGAATCACTCTACCTTTCACGCTCTTCGAATAAATTGAACGAAGCTGTTGCGCAGGCATTTTCTGGAGGGGCACGAGCACCCCCATCACATAATGATGGGATCAACATAGCCCGAACAGTGGCAAACGAACTGGATTCTGCTCGGTTTGACCCATTATTGGTCAAGTCTGTCGCGAAAAATGCCTTATCGAGCCTCGATATGATGCTGGCGAGGGGGGAAGGGTTGGTATGATTGCTTGAATTTTTCATGTGACCCGAAGATGACCGACATCCTATAGGCCGTAAAGGACCGATCGGCGGTAACACTGATAGGACCCTCTGCGACACCCCAGCAACTATCGAACGGCCAGTTAGCAACATGCCTGTACCAGTGCTGGGCTCGACTTGATCAGCTTAAAGATGAACATTCCGAAATTGTTTATAACGTCCTTCAGCCAAGCATACAGGTCTATTAATTTTACCTTGTTAGTTTACATATAATTTGCTGATATTCTTGAGCGTAGAAAATGCACGAAGCGTATGAGCACTTGGTAGATCCCGTGATGACAGCAATACGGCGAGAACTTAGTGCTATCATCGCCAGGCTACATAGGATCGATTTTGGGAAAGCTGTGGATCCAATGGCGGGCATGGGGGGTCCTAGCTTCTATATGAACGATCTCGTGGAGAAACTATCGTTTATCAAGGCCGAGATACTAAGTAAGTTTAATATCGGAGAGGCCGGCCGGACCTGGTCAGTACCTTTTTACTTACCGTATTTTTGCTGGTGGGCTAACGGGCTGACCTGACAAAAGGGTCGTCTCCATTGTCAAATTTGTGATCAGAACGTTTGTATTGCACGTCTCTATCGCGCGGCCTTTGGGCGAAAGCGGGAAGCTCCAACTCACAAGCGATATGACCGAACTTGAATTTGCTTTGAGTGCCTTTTTGGTGGAAAGTTCTCAAAGTAAAAGGGGTGGCAACTTGGAAACTATCGGTGACGACTACAAAGCGCTCAGAGCTATGAGGTTTGTGCTGTTCTCATACCTGCGAGAGTAATGGCTAACGAAGATAACAAAACAGGCCTTTACTGTTCCTCGATAATGCGCAGCTGGCCGTACCCAAACAGACTTCTGGCCTTCCGCCTTTGATTGTACTTCACCATATCCTTGTCCGTTCTCCTGTTCCCCTGCCACATAACCTGCATGGGTGGCAGGAAGCAGAATACGTTCGCTGGGTAGATGAGCACTCCGATGCGGAAGCGTGGACCCTTGTTGAGAGTGGACTTTCACATTGGGAAAAAATCTCTGGGGGTGACGGGAAAGATAGTGCAACTGCGAAGGAGTACATCGACCTAGCTCGGAAAGTGTTGCTAAATTCTCAGACAGGGTCTTTGGCTTGACGAGGATTTTTTCCAATACTACTGACGGTTCATAATTTCGATATATGCTGTTGTATTTTTGCACAAGTAATATTGAGTATTCCCACTATATTTCCGTGTTCATCCAAGGTAGCCCCTATGATCGACGTGTCGAATCTTACGTAAATCCAGAGAATTTTTGTTAGCCGAGTCCGAGTCAGGAGTCTTAAGCCAACACTTGCCACCTTCAAGTTGGTTCCAAAATCGTTGTTGTATTGGGATGGCCAGTATGTTCGCCCTACGTGCTCGAGTCGCGTCGAGAAGTATTTCAACAAGGTTTTTTTCCACTTCGTTACGGCTCGCAGAGGGGACACCCAAACCTCCTCAGCCTCCCAAACCTATTGATGACTCGACGTCTGCTCTTGATTATAAAAGGTCGCATAAGGTTCGGCCACCACCCCTGCCCGCGATGGATCTGCCTCGCTCGAGGAGCGCGGAAGAAGCTGTCACGAATATACTATACAATACCCCACCTCCCAGTTTACAACCTTTCAAGAAGTAAGTCATAGTTCCAATTAGGACACGATCCAAAAATTGACTTGCATTCAGGCATGTTCTCAATTGCCTTGTACAAAATGAACCAGGAGTTCTGTCCCGTGTATCTGGGATTCTTGCCGGGAGGGGATTCAACATCGACTCCCTAGTCGTATGTCGGACGGAAATTCGAGACCTGAGTCGCATGTGTATCGTCTTAAGCGGACAAGACGGGGTTGTTGAACAAGCAAGAAGACAACTAGAAGATCTTGTATGTGCAATTGACTTTAACAAAGTTCTCCGACTTATATTGCCCAGGTTCCTGTCTGGGCAGTACTTGACTACACACAAACCCGAACAATCACTCGCGAGCTCCTTCTTGTCAAGGTATCCATCCTAGGGCCCGAGTACCTCGAAGACCAGCTTGTAGGTGGACCCTCGCACGACCCACGCGAGGCAGAACCCTCAAAATTAGAGCGTGAGACCGCCCTTGCCCACAAATTTGAGGCCAGCGCGCACCCCGACCAGTTTACAGAACATCAAACTGCATCAATAACACCTTCGCAAGCTCTCCGCCTCAAACATCAGCATCTACAATCTATATCTACTCTGTCAGAGCAGTTTGGCGCGAAGATCGTGGACGTTAGTGAAAACAGTGTTATTGTGGAACTAACCGCAAAAACAGCCAGGGTGGAGGCATTTTTAAGCTTAGTGAAGCCCTTTGGGATCCTGGAGTCTGCTCGCACAGGTCGGTGGCACTTTTGACTTCATAAATGTTCACCCGTTAAATCCCTTGGAACCTAGGGTTGATGGCAATGCCTAGAACGCCCATTACCACTCCCGGCCAGGACGAGGAAGTCTTGACAGATCTGGGTAGTGCTATCGATGCTAGTCTCCTTCCTCCAGGTTAGGTATAGGGTAGCAACCTTTCAAAAATTTAATCATACATTTAAAACGGAAGCAATACAGATTGGTCTATGGGAAGATGGTCAAGTCTTGTGATATGTGCGGAATACATACATAATACTGCACTCATTGGGTGGAAACAACTATGGAACGATGTACATGTATGGGTGCTCCCCAAGAACGCCCACACTCCACGTACAATACATACATGTCCTAAGCGCACAGATATCTCTGCAATCATGAAATAATTCAAAAAATAATGATAGTCGACCAAACCCGCCAGACGAAAAAATAAAAACTTATTCAGTAGATTCGTCTTCGTCTCCGGCGCTTTCAGCGTCATCGACATCCTTGGATGGCATTTCTAATGTCGCCTTCAGCCGTTGGGGAGCGTCCGAGTCCGAGTCTATTTTGGTGACAAATGAGAGATTCGGGCGCGGATTTCTTCCTAGGAATTAGACGATATAGGACACGGATAGGTTGAAACTAACATACTGGGGACTCGTAATCCTATTTCGTTTTCGTGACAGTGGGGACATCCGCGTAGAACCAGGGGTGTAGATTCGTCTCACATGCTGGTCAGCAATTAAGGGGTGTGCAAAGTCAACTATAGCGTACTTGGTTCCATTTCGCTTAGGTGTTACTGAAGACGGAATGGATGTAAATAACCCAGACACATCATCCCCCTGGTCCGACCTTCATTAATCAATTAGATGAATAGATGTAGAAGATAAAGGTGAAATGCTATTGACTCATCAGGCGAAGAGGCTATGGTTTTTAGCGCCCTTTGCGATTTGGTTCTTGATTTATTCTTCTCATGGCTTGATTTATTTTTCCTAGGAGAAGGAGTTGGCGAGCTATAATGGTGTACATAGATTAAAAGAAGACAACACTCTAGCAAAGTTGCTCTACCTTGAACCTTCATCTGATGATGAAAGAGGCCCGGATTCCATACTAAGTGAGAATGTGTTATCTGCCGGAACAAGGGCTTTCTGTTGCTAAACAGACCTTACTGCACGACTGTAGTTCGTGAGATCCCCTGCAGGGCTTTGTATATGGTTTTTGGCCCCTTCGTCTGGCATATCTACGCCTATAAAGGCATATATATCATGGAACTCGTCGTCGCGATATTGCTTAGGATCGATCTTTTGTAGATCTTTCTCGAATATTTTTATAAATCGAGTCTTGAAACGGTTGAAAATCCTTTCCACCGAGGTGTCATTGAATGGGCATTGCTATGTAAAGATAAGATATCCTGTCTCTTTCTATGCAGATATGAACACTAACTTCGTCATGATGGCTGAGCAAGATCTTGATTTTGAATATTGATCGATGTTCCAATCCCGGCATGATGTGAAGATGGCTGAGAAGCTGGCAGAGTACTTTTTGGACATCGACTAAAGGAGGGTTATCGATGCGAGGAGAGAAAAGGAAAGTTTAGACCCACTTGACCGGTCGGAGTCATATAGTGCTGCGAGTATATCTACGGCTAAGTCCACATGGGCTTCTTGATCAGTTGCTCCAATAGTAACCCTAAGGTTCCACTTTCAGGCTTTGAAGTCTAAATAGTATGCAATGACCCACGCTTCCACCCCCTTCTGGGGGTTGGTCCAGTCGGCCACTAAGAGTCCAAACTGGTGAGGTGTGATCATCTCCTGATCTGCTTCGAGGTCGTTGTGAAGCTGGGTCACGATATCGAAGGCTGTAATGAAAATCTACAGCTTGATAAGACTTTCAAAATTAATGCATTTTATCATGGTGATCCGTACCGACCGCATTCGACTTTGGTTTGTGGGTGAAGAATAACAATAGACAGGAAAGAAGTATGAAAGGCATTGTCGTAATGAATGGTTCCCGTTTGTAGAAGGGGAAACATAGGTCAATATCAGACATGTCAACACCTGTCATTAAAAGTTCATAGAAAATTACCCAAGCGGTTGATATAGTAGATACATACCCTTGTGTCTGTAATCATTCCCGCTAAGAGGAGTTTCGAAAGCCCTATACTCAGCACAGTCTGAATTTCGTATGATTCCTCTGCTTCCAATGTCTGCAGCAAGAAATCCACGATTCGTTTAGCCTGGCAAACCAAGTCAGATTACTTTCAAATGCTGGTAGAAAGGAACGTACGATGTCCTCCGAGCGTCCAAAAAAATCTTGATCGTATAGAAACAAAAGATCAAAAATGACCTGCAGCACCCGAAGCTTGAGTTCATCAGGTGCACTTTGGACCTGATTGAGGAAAAGCTGCATAGAGCTCAGGGCCATGTTCTGTGAGGATCACTATATCAACTAACGAGCACGGCATCAATATAAACCGAAATTACCTTCGCGATAAGACAACAAAGCCCGAGGCTTACAAGACCCTTCTCCCTCATGGGCAACTCTTTTCGTTTTACAGAAGGTATTATCAAGTCAGCGAGAATCCCCTCGAGGGTAGAATTATCCTCAAAATGCTGTCAAAGCGAAAGGGAAGATATGATAATTAGCCACATAGAAATAATATCCGGCAAAGCATCAAGTACCCCATGAACACGCTCAAGCATTCCGATGCAGAGGGTGAGACAGCGCAAATCGATCGCGTCAGCTTCCATACATTCCTCAGGCGTCATCTTATCCCGTTGTTTCGTTCGTTTTGAAAATGTTATGTGAGCGATGTCGGAGTGAGAATCATCGTTCTATGATGGGGATGAACATAGGGCAGATTATCATCGGACAAGGGAAAACGTACTGTCGCACTTCGAGCATCATGGTATTCGTGGTCTTCATCTTCTCGGAGTTCAATGATGATCTCGACGACCACTCGAATAAGTTCCCGTTCCGTGGGCGCAATTTCTTTGAGAACGTCAAGACAGGGCTCAATTAAGCTAGGAGGAAGTTCGGTATGCGCCAACATATCCCCTGAGTACCATGGTCAGTATGAGCCCATCTTTGATAATGGGAAAATATTTTACTAATGACGGTAAACACTTTTCGCCGCCCAATTTCATCCATATAATCCAATTTCAGTGCTATCCTTAGCAGTTCCCCAAGAACAACTTCCCATTTTGCCAACTCCTCCTCTCTGTTATCGGCTTCTCCTTCGTCATCGCTCTCTCCACCATTTAAAAATCTAGCATTTTCGACTTCTTGCAGAGCCTCCAGCAAAATATTGTAGGATTCTTGAAGGTGAAACGCAAATGCTGTCACTACAGGCAACGAAGCACCGTCGAGACGTGCTTCGTTTTGAGTGTCAAGGCAATGCTCGATGAAGATGCGGGCAAGGATTGCGGATTCAGGCTTTAGCTCCTTCCAAAACAAATCTAACAGGTGTACTTGTGAGGCCTAGCTAGATATTAAGGGATCGGACTAACCGGGAAATACAAAAACATCAGATATGTCTGGCCGTGTGACGAATATCGAAAGTGCCGCGTCAACGGCCACAGCTCCTCCTGGTCCGACAACATCAAAAAGGGAAAGGAATCGAACGAAGCCTTTCATGATGCCTCCGTCATCCCCTTCCCATGATTCTTCTTCGACTGTTTCCGGTTCCGCAAGCACTATCTCAAACCAACCAGCAACCATTCTACCTGCTGCAACTCTCACAGCAGGTTCCCTGTCGCCCAGCCCATCCTTAATAAGCTGTTCTCGCTGTGCGATAGTCAGCTGTCGTGGGTGATTCAACTTAGCTTGAAGGACGAAAAACACCAGCTTGCGTGTAACAGGATCAGTGTCGCGCGTGCGGTTTAAAATATTATCGAGGGTTATTGGGCTTAATGGTACATGCAATAGAACAGCTCGCCGGACTTCCCTGTCTCCAAATAGTCAGTTTGATATATGAGAAGACATGAGAATGTGTTAGGACATACGCGGCTGGGTCATGATCGAGGACGTCAAGTAGGATTTCAAGGATCGTTTGTTCACCAGGTTCCAGTTCGTTGGGGTCCTCGCTTCCTACGAGTTTGGAAAGTGCGATAATTGCGTGAGAACGGATTAACGCCTCCTTGTCGTAAATACGCTCTAACAGACTGTTCCGGAGGATGTTGTACGTGTCTTCACTATCATAAAAGGTTAGCCAAGTATGACATAGACATAATCAGACATAAGTACTCTATTTCCCCAAGATGAGATATCATTTCGGAGACAATGCAGACTGAACGAAATCGGACTGTCTTGTCTTTCGCAACAAAACCCTGGAAGAGCCATTTTAACAAGCGAACAACGAACCGAGACGCAAGACTGTCGTCTTCATCTTCGTCGTGGGCGATCCTTGCAGATACAGAACCAGATGGGTCACCAAGTGACTTCTCTCTTTCTGTAGAAGCTGGGGGAATGTGATCAGTTCATGAAATGCCATGCGGCTGCTTTTCTGGCAGAGATAAAATCAAACAGGACAACGAGTGTCCCCCCCCCAGAAAGGTTATACACATAATACATACACGAGTATTTTAGAGACAAAAGAGCGTAATACGATTTGAACACACCTTTCTCGTTCATAAACTTCATATATGACCCAACAAACCTGACGATTCGATCAGCTGTCGCAGTACCCTTCTTCATCACAAGAACCCGATTAACCATGTGAATAAACACATCGCCGAACCTCCTCTCCCCTATGAGTTTGACCTTGGTGTTCTCCTTGGAAGGCTGTGTGACAAGTCCTGCCTGGTGGTGCAACTTGTATAGCGCGACACAATTCTTACGATGGTTTGCTAGGGTTAATTGGGCTTGATCAAAAATAGCGGGAATCATCTCGTGTAATTTTTCGAGAGATTCCATTGGCTTTGGCGCCATTGAGGCTGGGTTGGGGGGAGTAACTTGGTTCGGTACAACTCCAGTTGACTTCAATGTTGATCAGAGGTTGAGAGTTGTTTGTTCATATAGACGCGTTGTTTGTTCTCGTGATAAGTAGTATGCTTAACATATTTTATCCGATTTGCAAATGTATGTATTCATTTAAAGATATTTAAGTAACTGAAGGAAGATTTGTGGTCTGCGAGAACGAGCTAAATAAGATGGGGGATTGGGGCATGGTCCAGATACGGGGTGGATAGGCCCGTGGCCATAGTAAATACTTGCCGAACTACAAGTCGACACCATAATGGTTTTTCATCAATAAGGAGAGAAAGCATAAAACTCTTTATAACGGGGAGATAAGCTTATCTTCCCCGGGAGGAGCGCCGCATTTGTGATATGTTACGACGGATATCTCTCCTTGCGATGAGAGTGAAGGGTGAGGTCTGATGAGGTGACAGGGCATGAAAGGCTTTGGGACCTTGAGAGAGGGAGGATAATGGGTCAACCTTCTATCACCAAGGTCATAAATACCGTTCTCAACAGGATAAGTGTATGTGTGGTTGGTTGCAGGGGACATGATATGGGTCTAGTCCGGCGGTAGATAATGTGTGCGAGACTGCACCAATTGTGCCATGCATTGAGAAAACGAAATGTCTCTAAGCTGACTGTTCGTATTGGCTGACCGCGCCGACAACAAGGACCTTGATCGGGGTCGGATCCTCCTATGAGAGTCAGGGGAGAAGGACCGCGCACGCTTAGTATTGCATGGTATCGTAGGGACCGACGTCGTTATCATGGGTGACGACGCGGTCAGAGGGAAAGTGATATCTGGCTGCCCGTTAGGAGGGTCTGCAGAAATTTCTAGATTTGGGCCCAAATTGATCTGTGATAATGAATCGGCGGTATCACCTGTATCTAAATAAACCGGTCCAACTTCACTCGCTCGTGACTCATTGTCAGTGAGCTCATAGTTATGGGCTACTTCCTCTCTCCAAGCTTCTATCAGTAGCATTATATCAACCCTGGGTAGTAATTCCAATGACCATGGGTTTGGGAATTGAATAACTTGGCCCATCTCGTTGGTGATATCTGCCGGGATAGAGTCGAAGCTGCCCTTTCCGGTTCCCTCCGTGAAAGAGTCAAGGTCTTTCATAAGAGGGGCACCAGGGGGTTGAATTTGTACGTGGTCGCCCTCGGGTGTCCATTCGGATATGCTAGAGAAACGGTGAGCTGGACCCCAAGAACGACATGTCGTATGACATACTGAACTTCCACCCAATTATCATCTTTAAGATCGGGTGTTGGGAGAGACGATATCCCAGTAGTCGGTGTTTCGTTAGGTGGATCAGCTTCCGGGCCATTTCTGACGATGGGTTGAGTAACGGGTCCCGACTACGAATGACTCGACTACTCACGCGATCAACGGGAAGGTCGTTAGTCCAATCCCACTCAATCTGTCTAGCATCGTTTACTTCCAATATGCTTTGACTTTTGTCTGAGTCACGCGATGCGAGGCGGCGGTTCCGCTGAACGACACAGGATATTGAAGATGTGGTTTTGGATAGAGAAGGGGATCACATACGACGAGTGGGGAAGCAGAATTCACCCAAGCAACCAAGTTTTAAAGCTGCATGGGCAAATATTTGCCAGAGTTTGTGTGATAAACTGTTCGTTATGTATGGCGATGAAGTCCAGAGGATGGGGGAAAGAAAGATGAATGAGTATAAACTCCGATATTTGGCTTTTTACATCGGCAAGCCGGCGCGAGTTACGCAGCACTGCCTAGATTCACACGCTGAGCCTGTCTTTGGAGGAGGTAGTTATTGATGCAAAAGTCACATTCTTTCTGCCGGGGCAATTATGCATTTCCCCCAGGATTTGAGGACGTATAGATGGTTGGGGGAGGCAATACACTGCTGGATAGCACACGTTGTCATCCGATAGGGCCGCAAGGAGCGTCAGACATGGACCGAACATTGATGGCCGGATAGAAGATATCCACTTTTGGCCTCTTGTTGATACGGTGACACTTGTTGGCCACGACAACGTACACGTAGATGTCCGTAATAGATATCGCAGCACTGAAGATATCGCAGCATGACAAGTCCGCAAGAGATCGCAGTGGGTGATTGGAAGTGATTGGACAAGACTGGGGAGGGAGGTCATAAGTTAGATTGATTAGTGATGGACTGCGCAGCATTTACTAAGAATGACGGAGTGTGCCCGTAGTGTAGATGCTCACATGATGTCGTTCTAGTTTCCAGGAATTGCTTAAGAAAAGAAGTGGGGTGATTATAGACGCCTGCTTTGGACGGGGAGATATAGATCACCTACCAAGTGTTGGTGGTGACATAATCAGGGCAGCTCTCCGCAAAGGGCAATGTTATAACAGAAATCTTATAAAGTCGACAGCAATGACAGAAGTAACATAGCAGTAGTAGAAGCAGATACAAATTCCAAGAGTTCCCGGCGACCAAAAGAGACGAAGAAAAACGCATAAACATTTATTGTTCTTAGTGGGAGAAATAAAAATACAGACCTTCAATCATTGCGCTTTGATTACCTAGCTATAGGGGCAGAAAAAGAAAAGACAAGCTTGTGTAATAATTCAAAATTTGCCCTCTGAGGGCTGTTCCAGCTGTGGGAGGTGATTTAATAGGATTTTTAGAGAGAGGAGCTAGGAATCTGGATGCCAATTAACCACATTTAGGGAGAGAACCAGTTGAAGGGAAGATATAGAAATGGAGAGATGATAGGACAGGCCTACAAGTTTCAGCGCCACCAGATTGTTTGTTCGTTGTTTACTTCTACGTGGCCACCCGTCACTGTCGCTTTATTACAACTCTACACAGTTCCGGTGGGACCGTCTGCGACACCCATTAATATTTTCCGGCGAAACACAAAACTTCACGATGCTCAATTTTGAGGATGTCGAGGAGCGCGACGGTGAGATCTCGTCAAAAACGCTGAACGAAGGCTTAACTTACAGGACACATTTTTAGGCGTCCGATTGTCCTGGAATGTATGGCCATCATCGCGTATAGAAGCAACAAGAACCGTCGTTCCAATATCTGCTCTTTATACTCCTCTCAAACTCCGGGAAGACTTACCCCCAGTCCTGTACGAACCTGTAGCTTGTAAGCCGCCTTGTCGTGCCATTCTCAACCCGTACTGGTTAGTTCGAGTCTGTCACCATTGAAACTATACTCACGTCGGACAGCCAAATCGACATTCGAGGCAAACTCTGGATCTGTCCTTTCTGTCTTTCGCGTAACGCGTTTCCGCCCCATTACAAGGATATCTCGAACACAAATCTTCCCGCCGAGCTTCTGCCAAAATATACCACTATTGAATATACGCTTGCCCGCCCAGCTCCAGTTCCGCCCATCTTTCTCTTTGTGGTAGATACATGCTTGGATGAAGAGGATCTGAAGGCTTTAAGGGATGCGATCGTTGTTAGCTTGAGTTTGATCCCACCGTATGCCCTTGTTGGCCTAATCACCTACGGAACCATGGCACGTTCATCGCATCCATTCTATACCCCCCACCTAATTTGTCCACGCAGACCCAAGTTCATGAAATCGGTTACGCAGAGTGCACCAAGTCGTATGTTTTTAGAGGTGGAAAAGAGTACCAAGCGAAGCAAATCCAGGACATGTTAGGCCTTAGCTCCCAAACCCGCGCCGCTCCTCGCCCTGGCCAACCCATGCCGCAGCAATCTTATGGAGCCGCTCGCTTCCTGATACCAGTACAACAGTGTGAATTCCAGTTGACTGGCATCTTGGAAGCTCTAGCGAGGGACCCATGGCCAGTGGAAAACGACAAGCGCCCTCTTCGCTGCACAGGCGTGGCACTTAGTGTTGCAGTTGGTTTACTTGAAGTAGCTCGCTATTCATTCCCTCACCGTTTGCTTTAAATCTAACTTCTCTCTAGACAACCTATCCTAATACCGGTGGGCGAATTATGCTATTCGCTGGCGGGCCGGCTACAGAGGGTCCGGGAATGGTGGTCAGCAATGAACTCAAGGAGCCTATTAGATCGCACCACGATATTGACCGGGACAGCGTGAAGCATTTCAAACGTGCTACGAAAGTTAGCCTATGTCTCTTTTCCTCAATTGCGTGGCTAATCGTTATTGTACAGTTTTACGAAGCACTTGCTAAACGTGCATCGAATAACGGCCATGCAATTGATCTGTTTGCTGGATGTCTCGATCAAGTCGGGCTGCTTGAGATGAAGTCATTGCCCAACTCTACAAACGGCGTCATTGTTCTCTCGGACTCCTTCGCTACCTCAATTTTCAAACAAAGTTTCCTTCGGCTCTTTAATAAAGACGAACAGGGTCATCTCCAAATGGGCTTCAACGCAACTTTCGACGTGCAGGTCCGTTTTCTTTTAGCACACGGGAGCAAATTATCCATTAAATCCTTCATTATAGACAACCAAAGAACTGAAAGTATCGGGGCTCATTGGTCACGCGATTTCCGCTGGAAAGAAATCTGCATGTGTCGGCGAAACCGAGATCGGTATCGGCCAGACTTCTGCATGGAAAATTAACACCATCACCCCTAGTACATCTACTGCTGTCTACTTTGAGGTGGTAACCCCTGCTGGCCAACCCCTCCAACAAGGTTCACGAGGTCTGATTCAATTTGTCACGCATTACCAGCATGCCTCTGGTCAACAACGCCTGCGCGTCACGACAATTGCCCGTAACTTTGCAGAGGCCGGATCGCCAAGTATCGCTGCGTCATTCGACCAAGAAACGGCAGCAGTTCTAATGGCCAGAATCGCGGTATTCAAGGCTGAGATTGATGATTCTCCAGACGTTCTTCGATGGCTGGATCGTATGCTAATTCGCTTGTGTCAAAAGTTCGCCGATTACCGAAAAGAGGATCCCACATCGTTCCGATTGAACGATAATTTCAGTATATATCCTCAGTTTATGTTCCATTTACGGAGAAGCCAGTTTTTGCAAGTATTCAATAATAGCCCTGATGAAACAGCGTTCTATAGGCAAGCATCTTTTAAACTTTGGACCATGCTTTTGAAGAATAACGCGTCGAAACTCTTAGACATATTCTAAACGAAGAAGATGTCAACAACTCTTTGATCATGATCCAGCCTACCTTGATGTCATACACATTCGATACGCCACCCCAACCTGTCCTCCTTGATAGTGTGTCTATCAAGCACGATGTTATCCTTCTTTTGGATACTTTCTTCCACATTCTCATCTTCCATGGTGAGCTTGTTGCTCAGTGGCGAAAGCAAGGATATCAGGAGCAAGAAGGGTACGAAAACTTCAAAGAGCTACTCGAGGTACCCGTTGCCGATGCTCAGGTAACTTCCCCTTGTTTGGTCAGTCTCACGACCAAATATTGATGTAGTTATCGTAGGATCTTCTCGTGGACAGATTCCCCATTCCCCGGTACATTGTATGTGATCAGGGCGGAAGTCAAGCACGATTTTTATTGTCGAAGTTGAATCCGTCAACTACTCATATGTCTGCTACTATGTACGGGTCGACCCCTGGTGCCGGAACTGGGCAGGCTATCTTTACAGATGATGTCAGTTTGCAGGTTTTCATGGAGCATTTGAAACGCTTGGTGAGTATCATATCGCCTCGTGGTACTGTTATCACTTACCTATGTTTGTCAAAGGCTGTCGGAGCACAAACAAATTAGTCCACTGTTCCATCTGTTATTTTGTTATTTCCGTTTAGACCTCTCGTTCCGCCATTTTATCTGACCCCCAAAAGTTTCAAAGTCATCCTACAGTTCGAGCTGTATTCCATATGTACCTGCATATGGGATCAATTCACTTGAGGTTCTATGTGATAACGCTGTAGGGTTTACACTGTATCCACCTCAAGATTCGTCGATTCTACTGAACGCAAACTCTGTCCAGTGTCCCAAGTTATAAAACCTGCAAGTGAACTTGTGTCTTCATAGTATACATATAGTCTTTGAACTGACACTTATAGCCCAAACTTTATATAACAGTATGTATGTATTATGTTACTTACAGCAAACAGCAAAATCGAAGCCCCCAAAATACAAATAACGCACTGGCACACTAATAACATACCTCATGACGCTTGGTATTGAACCCAGAAAATTAATGTTTGGCTGAAGCCCGAAAATGTTGTCCCTCATGTCCGTCCCGCTGATGGTTGTCGCCCATTAGAAGCAAGAGCTGTATTAATCTTCTCAGTCCATGTAGATGCTAAGTTTGGGTCCGCTGCTGCATAACTATACGTCTTTGATGACTGCAGGTGGGATTCAATCATAGGAAACAGAACACATGTTGTGGATGCATACCGTGAGTACCACGAATTCTCGTTCTCCTTTGCGTTCGACGCTGGCCACAATACCACGTGACTCTTTCTCTTTGTCCTTCTCCTTCAATTTCTCCGACGCCCGTAGAGCCAGCTCCGACTTTATAGATATATCCCCTAGCCCCTTCGGTCTCTGTTTCAAACATAGAAGCCTTCTGCTCGTGAGAACTAACACCCGTGTTTTGAGCTTTCTTGGCGGAACGGGGAGAGGTAAAAGTCTGCTGGCACGCCTCCGTAGAGCCCGTGCTTCAACTATAGAGTTGAACAGTATTGTTTCCCCTCCAGGCAAACGGAGGAGGGATGCACTACCACCTGATATCAGATTATGCACTGGCAGGACTTTAGGATACGACTCACTAATCAACATCACTTGGCAAGCCATTACCTTGCACTGGAGACATTGATTGGTTTCGCCCTCGTGCCTCTTCGGATACAATCGGTTGGTTTGGTTCCGACGATGACCGTGGTGACGGTTGAAGATTCGCTGAGTCCAATTTTTGGGTCAAATGCTCAACAGGACTGCCTTCCGAGGAGCTTGAAGGTGAACCCGTCAATGGTGAATCCCTGAGTCTTGATGGTCCCACCACGCTCGTAGCAGGTATAGGTGTATTATCGCCACAAACGGTGGAATCTGTTTCTCGTCTCACTGGCACCGGGCGGCGAACTTCTCCCATCGGTCCGATATCTGCAAGGTGCTCCGTAGGCACGGGTATCAAGTCTCCGTTCACATAACCGTTGGCTCGCATTGCGTATCTGGGATCGCCATCGGATGCCCAACCGACTTCGTCGCACTCTGATCCATCGCTGCCAACAAGGTCATCCCACGCCGCACCTACGTCATCCCAATTTTGATCATGTCCTGCTAGAGGATGCTCCCTCTTGACAAGTCCGGGTTCGATAGAAGGCGGAAGATCGGTCCATAAAGTTTCCCAGTTTATTGAAGAAAAAAAGGGATGTGAGCGCAAGGCTTGTATGTCATTCTGAGATCCTGGGGGGCCTGCACCTAATCGTTCAGTCGGGTTACGGACCTAACAAGTCGTGGTTAGGAGGGATATACTGTAACTAAGAGAATCCCCTTACTAGTAGTCTTTGGATTAGATCCTGAGCCTCGACATCGAAGCCTTCAGGGAATGTGTATTCGAGTTGTTTTATTTTCTGCCATGTGAGGTATTCGGAAAGCCCTTGGAATGCAAATCGGCCCGCAACCATCTGGTATATTATACATCCCAGAGCCCAGAAGTCAGAACTATTGGGTATTGCTGAATGAGTTCCAAGAGTAAAGGGGTCAAGAAATGGAGTACCTTCTACTCGTCTCTTTTGCTTCTAACAATTCGGGCGCAACATACTGAGCGGTCCCAACCCAAGTTTCCGCTTTTTCCACTAGCATCAATGAGCAAAATATGGCGATATTAAGAGGAAAGTACTCACTACCAGATTCTAGAATTTTTCCTGTTCCGAAATCAGTGATTTTTATGCGATAGTCATCGTCAAGCAATAGATTTTCTGGCTTCAAATCGCTGAAATCACACCTTAGCACGTGGATTTTCCGGTCGCAGGACGCCAACGAACCGATGAATTACGCCCTTGGAGTGCATATAGTCGAGCGCATCGACAACCTGTGCAGCATAATACTGTGCACACTTCGTTGATAAGGAACCCAGCTTGGATATTAGCGATTGCATTTCTCCGTTTCTGGCGAGATCGATAACGAAATCTGCCAAAAGAGATTAGCATCTTCGAACCGCGAACTTTAAAATTTGATATACATAGTCTCCATTCATCTTGAAAAGCGTAGAAAAGTCGCACAATGCCGGGGTGCCCAGCACCGAGTCTGACTAAAGCATTCTTCTCCGCAAGTGCAGTTGACATCTTGTCTTTCTTGATGAGATGAGCTTTTTCTAGTACTTTAATAGCATATTGGTTCCCAGTGCGGTTATGGGTCGCAAGTTTTACCTATTGTAAAAGCTTCGGCAAACATGAAGGGGATATTTCAAGGGAACGCACGGTAGAGTACGAGCCCTCTCCAAGCAACGCCCCAAACTTGAAATCATCTGCAGTAGCTGCAACATTCCGGCTGCGTGATTTTGAGCGAGTTTTGGGATTTGGGGCCCTTTGCCCATCAGTCATACCCAGTTCCTGAGCAAGATAAGAAGGTGCAATAGAAGGACGTGGGGTACGAGACTGGGGGCTCTGTGAACGAGGGGCAGAGAACGTGCGCGCAGGCCGAGGTCGAGGAGGTGTTAGCAATGGTGATGGGCCGGAGTCAGAACTTGAGGTGGAGATAACGGATGCATTTCTGCTGAGAGCAGATAGGGATGTTGGCAAAGTGGAATCTGGAGACAGAGCAGGAGTATCAACCCTCAGCATTCAGAAGAAGGGCTTGTAAAGGGCGAAAATGAAATGACAACGGAATTGAAAAGCTGACCTCTATTGCATCACATACAGGTCCAACCAAGGAACATATTTCCCACGCTCACCCCACAACGTCCATCCGGATCTTGCACCAACTCCGAGTTGGCGCTCGAGTTGGCGCTGTCAGTGCAAGCAAGCCGGTGGTACACAAAACTGTCGTTAGCTTCCTTAATAGTCGTTGAATATTCAAGTATAGGAAGCTTGCAAACGTGTCCTGCCAACGGAAGCACAAGTAGATATATCCAAAGTGCTCTTTTCAATATTCAAGGGTGTTCTACCAGGTAGAAGAATGCCTGGCGCTTTATCTAACACACGTCAACCGGGTTTATACCCATGGCCTTGGAGAAGTGGATATCAAACGCTCCTCTCAATTAAGTTTGGATGGTAACTTACGTTCATGTCATCTCATGGTGGGCGGCTGAGAATAATTTCCCAATGACGTGGGAGGCGGAAGAGTGGGTCAACCTGCATCGCAATGTACAAGGAGGCGTCGAAGTACATAGTACGCGTAATAATATCCTAAATGTGACTGTAGCGCGAAAATACAACTTACACGTGACTGTGACGATAGAATCACGTGGAAAGGAAGACCTAAGGTCGGGTCCCGACCTACCGTCGGGAGTCACTTGGGCCTGGGTCCTGGGACCTGGGTGACTACCATTTACAAGAGAAGCCCTCCATCTGATCAATTCGAATGGCTTATTGATTCTTAGAGAAGTCGAACTTTGTCAATGTAAATTCCATTGTTCTCTCTGTTTGTGCTGCAGGGGTGCCCGGTTTTTATTGTGGTTCGTGGGAAGCCGAATTTCCATTCCATTGTTCTCCAGAACCGGGACAAAGCTGTGGCATTAAATTTTTTCAATCGCGGCACGAGTTTGATCTAATCATGAGGTAGTTTCACATCTGTATAATGGAAACGCTCGTGTATTTTTTTTTTATACAGTACAGTATGAGCGATAATAAAGATAATGCTAATGGGTTGGGGATGTAGTGAATGCTAGGTGGTGTTTCGGGGAGCGTACAGAGGCTAAGTGATTCCTCGTTGAAGTCGTAAGTTCATAAGCGCAACGATCGAGTAAAAAGAGGAAGAAAATCCCGATAAAAAGGCAAAGATTATAGCAAAATAAACAAAGACGAGAGCAATAATGAAAAACGATAGATAGAGCTTTTCAGCGACAGCAACCTGCAAAGTAGTTAGTTGACCCGAGATATTGATGTTGTCGTCTAGGAACCATGTCCTGCGTGGCTGGGCGACTAGATCAAGCGGAGGTGGCGAGGAACAGGATGGTGAGGCAGCGATAGCGAGGGGGTAGAATGACGGAATATGTGCAAGCGAGAAAGCGATAACGACATAGCTGGAGCAAAAAAAAAAAAACAAATGGACAAGGCGGCAAAAGTCAAATGCGTTTTTAGACTTCTTATGCGTGGACGCCATACGCCACTCGAGGTGGGCTGACATCGATAGGTGATTCGGGCATAGCAAAGGAAGGTTTCCAGCTTCCAGCAACGCGGCGGGTCGACGAATACATGGCGCCTGCAGGGGGTACGTATGGAGTAGACTGTTGTGTCTCGGTTGGTTGGTCGCTCGTCATTATCGTAGGACGAGCATCGTCGTTGGCGTTAGTAGAAGGGGCGGATGTGGGAGCCCCGTCGAAGTTAATGTAGTCGTCAGCGTTATAGTTGCTGAACTCTGCTGACAACGCCTGGCCACTATGCCCAGTAAAATAGCTGGAGAAATCAAAGGGATCCATAGTGTTTCCGGTAAGATGGGTCTCCAATTGTTGTGAAGATGACCCAGCGTCGTCACCACCTAAAGTATAGCCCGAGAAATCAGGGAAGAAATTGTGGTGAACAGCATCTCCGAGAGATACCGCGAGTGCGCTCTCAGGCTGCGACGTGAGGTCAGTGGGATTAAACTCTTCTGTAAGCTGAAAGATATTGGGATTGCTGGTTGCAGATAACAACGCGTCAACGGTGTTCTCGAAGTTGGCCCACAAAGACGCATTCTGCATTATGGGATTCTGAAGATCAACCGACAGATGATCCTATAGATACGTCAGACAGACTCAATGAGATGTAATACAATACATACGGAGGTGGTGGGAGTGCCAACATCCTCTTGTGGCCCGCTCTGCCACAGTTGTTCATGGTCGGCGGTGGGGTACTGAAACCCACCAGTACCATACAATTGTTGTAGAAATTCCCAAGTACCTGACGCGGGTTGTGAAGATACTGGAGTCGTCGATGGCGCCACAGATTGTTGGCCAACATTTAGGGTGGCATTCGCGTCATTCGAAGCGGCGACGTGTTGAACCATGTTTGAAGTAGAATCTACGCCATTTGACGATGTTGGTAAAACACTAGGAGAGCCTTCATGATTTCCACGGAGGAGTTCTGCATGAGCTGCTGCGTAATCGAACGAAGGTGTCTGACCCTCGTTCGCTTCTGTGTAATGTCCAGTTTCACTCGGGGATGCGGCTGCAGATACGGGAGGCGATGGGCCTTGGGAGCCATATCGGGCGTCAGGATAATACGCGGGAATAAGAGGGTAAGGAAGGGTGGTGATGGGAGTGGTAGCAGGAGCGGCTGTAGGCTGGGAGGATGCTGGATGACCCCGGTTTCCACGCTTGTTCTGGCGTTCCGTATTCTTCGCTTGTTTCTTCTCCAAACGATCACGGGCCTTTTCATCCTTACTTCTTGGTTGAAATCGGTAGTTTGGATAGCGAAGAGCGTGTTCAGCTTTTTGAATTTCTGCGCGACGTTCGTATATTGCACGGACTTCAGGTGACTCATCTCGCCACTGTTGTGCAATAGTCTTTGATACATTCGATTGTTGGGAGCCTACCCCAGCTGGGAGTTGGCGAGACTTGTCACAACGATACAGGATCCAGGCGTTGGATGGCCTAGGCGGTTTCGATGAGTCGCGGGCTCTAGGTGGCCGCACTGGGCCAGTCATCTTCGCTACAACAACTAGGCAGACGAGATAGATACAGTTCTGTGGAGTATCGACAGAACGAAATCAGGAATGTCGCGGGCGTTGGACAAGAAGAAGGAAGGGTCTGTTGATTCCTATCTCGGCGTGGGTGTTTGTGGGTCCATATTTATGTTTATCCCAGTTTGGATTTTTGTGCCACAATTTGACCTCGCCGAGCCGGCCCATTGCCTCGTTGCCGTCAAAAGTATCCCCCTCGGCTTTTAGAAACGTACCAATCTCCTTTGTTTGGCTTGGAGGTATGACCCTCGTCACTTTGACTGTGGTCTGGACAGTCGGGTTCCAACTTATCCTGCTCGGCCCTAGTTGCATGGGACTATCGTGCATGACATTCCGAGATTCGAACTTCAAACAGAATCTCTCCGCAGGTGTAGCTGTGAAAAGCTGTGAATTTCCAAATTTGATTTGTGATCGATGAAAATTTAACCGAGATATTCTGGCCAATTTATCACGTATAATAATTTATTGATAATTTATGTACACACATCTTAAACCTCACTGTTTCTACTTCAATTTATGTGCATATGCTGAGACGCGGTGTATTATGAGAGTCGAAACATATGTAATTGTTGGGCAATTCGTACGGAATGATACAGTTGTTTAAGACACACCCACCCAGACGTTACGGGGGAGACGAGAACGAAACGTATACTAGTACACTGGTTTTGTGTTATAGGGCCGAGACTAGGAAAGAAGCCAAGGGACGAAAACGACGAGTGCTTGAGAAAACGAGTGACGACAGGAAGGAGGGATGAGTGAGTCGACGAAGGAAGTGTAAATGTGAAAGAAAAAGAAGGAGCATGGGAGGGTGAAAGCGCGCTGAGCCATATGGTGGTTAGCGACAAGAATATTGAGATAAACTCAAAACAAACGTACTGATAACAAGATCGTTTAGTAGCCTCCTCCACCATATCCGCTTTGGTAGCCACCTTGAGTGTGAAAGATCAGATTATGATCACCCCAAGGAGTGTTGGGGTCACAAACCTTGGCCACCACCACCGTATCCCCCTCCGCCGTAGCCTCCACCACCCTGGCTGCCGTAGCCTCCTCCACCACCTTGGTAACCTCCTCCTCCTCCACCGGAGTATCCTCCGCCACCTGGAAAGGAGAAAGACAAGTCAGTATTTTATTGACGGCCACTCGGGCAAAGCAGATACTGCCATAACCACCTCCTCCACCACCATAGCCTGGGTAAATACAATCAACATCCAGATAAAAATAACGTAAGGGACAAGCGAACCTCCTCCACCTCCACCTCCCCCACGGGCATTAGCGAGGTTAACTTTGATACGTCTTCCATCAAGCTCTTGCTCATTCAGACCAGCAATAGCTGCATCGGCTTCCTGGCCGGAGCTGAACGTTACGAAACCAAAACCACGAGACCGACCAGTGTCGCGGTCGCGCATAACGATGGACTACACAGATATCAGCCCATCTCATCTTACACAAGCGAGACGAAGGTGCAAAAAGCATCATGACAGAGAGAGATAAGATAGCGCACATCAAGGACCTGACCAAATTCGGAAAATGCCTATAATTGGGAACATATGTGATAAGACACTATCAAGAGCAACAGAATTGGAGAGCAGGCATGCAAAGACCCCCCCCCAAAACTAAACTGACTTGACGCAAAGTATCATCCGTAGTGTTCCAGCTCAAATTGCTGTACCAAGGTTCAAAACACTATTAGTTACACTCCTCCACCAGTGGGAGAAGCGAGATCAACGACCCATACGACTGCGCAGACTGACCCAACGTATACTTTTGCAGACATGATAGCGGCCTAATATAATATCGATCCAAACGGAAAACAGTACCAGAACGGAAACTGGATTGACGGTGGTGGTTAGGAGGAAGAAAGGGGGAGGGAAACGTGATGGAAAGTAGTTTTTATAGGTCTAGCACCATTTTCAGGCTCCGATAGTATTACCTCAGCGATCGAGTCTCAGCCTGACTCTTTCGAAGAATGCCCCTTCTGGAACCTTCTATTAGAAAAGGTCACTTGGCTAAGTCGCATGGATTTCGTTCCTAAGGAAGGCCGAGGCAGGTCTTGTGGAACGAAACCGAAGGAGTATCATACAATATGCACCTCATGATCCCCGGTCAGAGGGCCGCGCGGAAGAACTCTAGGGATGTAATGCAATGAAGGAAACAACAATATAATGTGATATGCGCGAATGTTCATGAACAACGACAAGGAGGAAAGAGAAACAAGCCAGGTCAGAAGAAGACCTATTCGTAGAATCATTACTATGTTAAGTCAGATGGCATGGTGGTCGTAAATGTCGTAAACAGATGAAAAGTGTTAAATAGTTCCTTTCCTACTTTTCTCCTTCTTCTCCTTCTTCTCCTTCTTCAACTTCGTCTTGTCCCCGTCGCCTTTGACACTGCCAGCGGGGCTCTCGTTTCTTGTGCTGCTCTCACCTCGCACGCTACCGTCATCGGTTGAGACCCTTGGTGAACTTTCACGCTTAAGACCAGGAATGATGGACGAGGAACTTTGTTTCCGAGTAGTTAAAGACATTCTCCGAGCCAGTCGTTGGAAGTTTTGAGAAGATATGCGTTTGCGTTTGGGCTCGCTATCAGGGTCTGGGGTTCCTGTTCGAGACGGAGGTGCATTTACACTCGCTCCAAAGGTGACGGCTGGTATAGGGGTCACCACACGTTCGGGAAGAACCTGGGAAGATGTATCGTCCGTTACTGGGAATGCAAGGGGTTCGGCAACAACTGGAGAAGATGGGACGACATGCGTAGGCCTAATAACATTGTCAGCGATGGAGGGTTCATCAGGGGTTTCTGACGTCGGGAAAGTCATGGCAGCTGGTGCTGCTAGATCAATCAAAGGTTCTTCGTCTCTTGTGACAACGTCAGCAGGCATCTGTGAGGCTTCAGGAGCAGCGTCTGATGTGTGACTGGAATGAGCTGCTGTGGGGGACTCCGGGGCAGCATCAACAACATAGCCTCTGTGCTCATCACCTAACGGTTCTATGTCTTCGACAGCGCTTCCAGATACTTCCTTCTTCATGTCATCGATGGACAATGGTATCTCGTCAGATGCGGAAACTTGATCAGCCCACATTGAAGCGAATATCCCATCAAGAGCGACCAGTTCTTTATGGCTGCCCTGCTCAGCAATCTGACCATCTTTGAGGACCAAGATACTAGCATTGATTATGTGAGCAATTGAAAAGAAGCTTAGTAAATTCTAGGCTCACATATCGGCAGAAGCAATGGTCTATTTAAAAAAAGAATCCATTAAGTTTTGCGACATGCGTGAGCATCTTTTCATGACCTACCGACAAGCGATGAGCTATTGACAAGGAGGATCGACCCTGGACGAGATTTTGGAGGGCCTTCTGAATGTCTTTCTCTGTTTGTGTGTCCAAGGCACTAAATTAAAGTGGGTCAAAGAGCTTCTGGGGGAAACAGGAAGTAGATCACGAACCTCGTAGCTTCATCTAACAGGAGGATTGGGGGGTTCTTCAACAATGTCCGAGCGATAGCTACACGTTGTTTTTCACCACCACTCAATCTCACTCCACGTTCGCCAACTTTGGTTTCATATCCTATAACGAAATCGCCATTAGCCGAGCCCGATCTAATCGAAGCAATGACACTGACCATCTGGGAAGCTCATAATACGTTCATGCATTTGAGCCGATTTGGCTGCGGCCTCAATTTCGTCTGGAGAGGACCCGAACTTCCCATAACTGGGGATAGATGGGATCAGTATTCAACGAAAGAAAACCAAGCATCTGGTAATATTACCCAATATTGTAACTGATGCTAGAATTGAAAAGAACAGAATCCTGTGGTACAACACCAATGGCTTGACGCAAACTTTTCTGAGTTACATCCCTTCATATCATCGAACTATCGTTAGATTCTTGCACATGATCAATGACTGTGACGATTCACCTGATATCTTTGCCATCAATGAGAATTCTGCCTTCTCCTTCCTTCAGATCATAAAATCTATATAGCAAGCGTAAGATCGTGGACTTTCCAGCGCCAGACTCTCCAACGAGTGCCACAGAAGATCCTTTAGGCACCTTGAACGAAATGCCGTTCAGTGCCGTTGTACGTCCATCGTATGAGAAATTGACATTTTCTAATCAGAATTGTCAATTTTTCGGTTTTAAAAAGGTTTTCATATCATATACCAAATTCAATTTCCCCATCGTCGACAATCAAATCGGGAGCATTCGGTTTGTCGTTCACTTCGGTAGGCTCATTGAGTAGTGCCAAAAGTTTTTCTGTATCTACTAATGACTGGTTCACTGATCGGTAGATATATCCGAGCTGATTTAATGGCCCATAAAGCTTGATAGAAAAGTGTTAGTCATATCCTTCCAAAAATATGATTACCTGCACCTGAGTCAGATACGTGATAAACATAACGAAGCCACCAGCATCCGTATGTCCTCGTGTGACGCGCAATGCAACGAGTAGTGAACCGATGAGAAGCCCGAGAGTCTACACGCTATTAGGTATTGTCATTTTAAAGAGGTAAAACTCACTATAATGAAATTCTGAACCAGATTGAGCAGGTTCAAGGATACTAAACGTGTTGTTATTGCCATAAACAAAAATAGAGCAAAGTGAGAGACCGTAAAATACATACTGATGACCTTGTACTCGAGCATTTGATATTCTCGGAGAGCATCTCTGTACCTTGTACCCTCATGTTCTTCCCCTCCGAAATATTTCACGGTCTCATAATTAAGCAAACAATCTGTATGAATACCACGAGTTATCTGTTGTCGTTGAGCTTGGGTTCAGTCAAAAATACGATGGAAAGCTTACGACGTCACGCTCATTCATTTGGCGTCTGATTTTTGTACGCCATTGCGTCAAGACGACACTAGCAGCCACTTGATTTAGAGGGTCAGAATTTGGTACGATACACGGATAGATCTGTCAAAACCTCACCATAGGCAAACATGACGAAAAAGATGATCAGAGCCACGGTCCATTCAAAAAGGAAACAAAAGGCGATCAAAGCAACAAAGATATCGATAAAAGTGGGGATGATGTTGAAGAGAATGAGCTAAGATGGGAATGCGGTCAACGTAGTGAGAGCGAGGGGTATTTACTAACAGACCTCAAAAGTGTGGTTAATGGCAGCCCCACGATCCAGAACCCGTAATATTTCACCCGTCTTCCGACGTGTATGCCATGCAAAAGACAGATTTAACAAATGGTCAAAAGACAGCTGGGACATTTCTGGGAACGAACGCATCAGACATCCTTTTGAATCGTACCATAACATTCATTATTACCTCTATCCGAGTATTGCATGACAGGAGCCCAAAGAGACTAGAACACATTGATATCAATACATGAGATAGAATGGGAGACATAAACTCACATCGCGGATAGCGGCCAAACCTCCACTTCCCTGAAGGAAACGCAAACCTACATATCCAAATAATAAAGGCCAGGGCGACCTATCCGAACCTTGATCGAGCACACGTATGAGTTCCCCAAGTGCAAGTGGCATTGCAAGATTGATAACTCGTCCAATTAGAAGAATAACGATGCACAGCGACTGTGGAAAACATCAACTGGGCTGTGTCTAACGAATAAAGGGGATAATTACAGCAAGTAACTGAAGGTAACTGTCCTTCGTGGGCCAAAGGTAGGGAGTCAGACGCAGAATTCGCCTCCAAATTTCAGACCATGATGGGTCGAGTGATATTTCTGGTTTTAAATCAGGCTACGGACAACAACGTCAAACCAATAACCCAAAAATATGAAGAATGTTTTACATACCTTGGAATCTGGAGCGGTTGATGGAGCAGGAGTAGCAGCCCGTGTGGCAGGAACCGAACGTTGTAAATTTGACCGGGTGGTGCGGAATGTACCGTATTTACTGGGATCACCAGATAAACCGGCCACAGCTGACAGCCCGGTAGATGGCTGCGCACCTGCATCCGAGGTAAGGAGAAAAGAAGATGCTGTTGGAATCGGTGACACTATGCCATCAGACTGGATTGCAGTATAGGTAACACGAGGCGAGAAAAGGGCCCCCAATAAAGGCACAAGAATCAGCGCACGGAAGGCGGGGTATGCTAGATGAAGCAGAGTTCGAATTGGAATGTCTGGGATGTGATGAGGCACTAAAAGTGAGGGTTATTAGTATGATGCATGGGATGCCAGGGTTACTACAAACACTCACAACTTTTGAAGAGCTGGATAGACAGCCCAAGCAGAACTACAAGTGCTATATCGAGGATTAGTGCACCTGCGATAACCGCCTTTATCCTCCTAAGAGACCAAACTTCAATTCCTTGGACGTCTTTCCATGCTCCCAGAGCTGCCATGCCAGCAAAGGCAGCAAGACCTAGAACTGCGTTGATCTCAATCCCTGAATTCCGAGGCCATGCCTTGTCTATCACAGCATAGATGGCAAAAGTAAGACCATCAAAAAGAAATGTTAATGCAGAAAGAGAAAGAAGTGTTAGAATGAAAGCACGACGAGGAACACGAGTGGCGACGACGACAGATGTGATAGGTGAAGGTGATGATGGGGGACGCGAATGAATGAAAAAGAGAGACAAAGTCGATAGGAAGACGAGAGCAGGAGATAACACTCTAATCACGAAAATAGGCAGCGAAACAGCTGCCAAAGAGGTGGACATCGTCGCCGCCGCGTCGTCGTCGGTAATAGCGAGTACGGAACGAACTGGAAGAGAGAGGTCAAACAACGCTTGCGCTTATATTCTCAAAACACGTGGACTATCACTTGACGTAAGTAAATTTTAGTCCCGGGTCTTTTGGTTAAACTGTGTCTCCAGCTTGGCACAGAGGAGATAACACACAGACACAAGCACCTACACTACGAACAGCTCCGTTTTCAGTCCGATTGAACTTCAAGGACATAGAGCTTAGAGATGTTGAGAGAATTAGTCTCGTGCCCCTTCCACCAGTTGTCACTGAAACAATGATGCTTGTCAGACCGCAGTCATGATGCATGATGACCCTCAGTGACAATCCCGGCAACTGGAACTGCCTTTTGGATAAGGACTCTATTGACAATATCCACTACTGATCCACCATGAGCCTTTCGAGCTTTCATGATTTAGTGGCAAAAGTAGATGCAACCGACAAACCCTTGATATCGGCCCTAGACATATATGCCCATATAACTTATAGAGCGTTGTACCAAAATCCTGAAATACTTCATGACAGGATACATCAATCTTCTATCAATGATCCGTTTAAACAAAATATGCATTAGGATACACATAACAACAACTTTGACGTTAAGCTCGTAATTCGTGCAAGTACCTATCATTACTTATAAAATATATTCATACCAAGCACTGCGATCCCCTAAGCCTTCTGGTTCATCTGCCTGTACCGTTGTCTCTCTAATAACCCTCTTCTTCTTATTTTCGTTCGCCAAATACCACAACGTCAATACCATAAAGAAGCACATTGCCACCGAAAAGACAAGTAAAGTGATTGTCCCTGAGGTGTATCGTGGGGCTTTTGAATGAGATCCGAGGAGCCATGTAGACAAGATGCCTCCGGAGTTTGTGACCATGGAGAGTGCAGCAAGAGCCGTGGCACGTCTAACGTGAGGCGAAACGTTGTTGGCGACCCATGCTGCGAGAGCCGGCGACGAACAATTGATTCCGCCGACGGTAAGGAAGAGGCTTCCATATAGGACTGATTTTGAATGAGAACCTTGTCATATATGTCAGCACAGTATCTGAAAACATATAGAGACAAGCATTACCTAAAAACATTGCGAACCCAGTGATACAGCAAAGCGCGGAGAAAATGGCGACAAGGCCACGGCAACGGTATCTATCTGCGATGAAGGATGCAACATTGGTTACTATCGGCGATTATCAGGACTTGTTTGTTTAGCAACAGTGTACCACCCACAAACAAAAGCGGCGCCGTAAGGGCCAGCAGTCATGAGCTGGGTGCGAGTTGGTGTATATCCAAGCCCTAACACGATGGACGGTATGAAGCTAGAAAACTGGGTTAGTGTGGACAGCACTAGGTTATGAATCGCCTTACTATGCGAGAGAGTATATGATGGTCCCTGAGCTTGGAATCAGTAAAAGCATCGGGCATGAGACGGATTTAAGGTATACCATTGAGGAAATATACGCAGCAGAGCAACCAAACTTGTGGGAGTTTGAAAGTTCTTAAAACCTCGATCCAACTGAAACTGTCTGCTTGTTCATCTTTCCCGATGGCTCCTCCCTGTCGCAGCTGTGCAATGACGTAGTCCTTCTCGCGCGCATTGAGGAAGCGTACATGGGCGGGCGAACGCGGTAAGATAAAGAAAGACAGAAGGCCGAATCCGACGGTGAAAAGGCCTTCAACAATGAATATCCATGCCCAAGCTGGATGTCCCCCTTTCCCTTGCAGATTCATGAGCGCCGTAGCCAGCAATCCAGTAAATGCACCAGCGAGAGATGCAGAAGAGAAGAATGCAGAAATTCTAGAAAAATTTGATGAGGGGCTATCTGATGAGAATGGCTCGTGAAACGTACCGTGACTGAAGGCGATCCCTAGGGTAGAAGAAGGATAGGTAGAGCACAAGACCCGGAAGAACGCCCCCTATGGGTAAAGTTAGTTCACCAAATCCTAGACGGATCGAGGGCAGAAACACACCCTCCAACAGGCCAAGGAAAAAGCGGCAAATGAGTAACCCCTGGTAAGAACGGACGACGCCTGGGAGAAAGAATAAGGAGTAATCGGGTGGATAAATCAAGCTATATACCTTGCACTGTCGTTACAACGCCCCACAGCGTAAGTAGAGTCGGCAGTAGTAAATTTGGCCCAACGATCTAAGCTTCGAGTGAGTCACGGTTACATGATTATCGAGATGTGAAATAAGAAACACACTTTGAGAAGAAGATTTGACGGGATTTCTGATGCGATATATGGTCTGGTTCGGCACATTAATAGGCAGCCCAGGATACTGAACCGTGAACATACATAAAGGTCACTGTTAGGGCCATGCTATACTGAGGGCCCGTCAATGTCATACACATAGAAGCGTAAATTAAATCCTACTCACTTGATAGTTCGTCATTTGAAGGTCTTTTTGCAACCCTGCAACGCGAGCGTTGCCGAGGTTCGTTCTATCCTGGAGAGGAATGGCTCGACATTAGACTTGGTCAAGAATCATTGTCTCAAACCTACTAGCCAGGACAGGAAGTAGAACATGGTGACCACTGGTAAAACAAAGAAATCCAGTTTCCACCATACCCATCTTCCTACATTCGCTTCATCACTAGCATCCAAGCTGTCGACGGTGGTGCTGTTGCTGTTGGCGTCATGCTTCTCGAATTCAGTGGACGAACGAGACTGCTTTGAGGAATCCTTTTCCATGATGGCAAGCGATCGTATCATGCTCTCAACTGATTGATTTTAAACAGGTATCGGCAAAAGAACAAGGCACCAAGGGTCAGCACCATCCAAGAACAAGTACACAGATATTGTATCGATCTGCCAGAATAATGGATTCAGTCCAGTGAAGGAATGTTGTTTGTCAGGTCATCAAGGCTCATATCCATTTGTCGGATTTCGGGAGAACACCATGTCACTGATTTATGACTTTAGAGTCCACACGCAGACCCTGATGATGAGGCACGTCCATCTATGACCGGTTCTGAAAATACCCATGGGACCAGTAGCCCTGAGTGTCTTCCAAAATTTCATTCAACTCCCATGGTCCGTAATTGGGGGGTAATCATTTAGATGGTATACCGTATCATGCATCGCGGCGAGGAAAAAGAAGCCATCCAAGAGAGAATGCTCTGGTTGTCCACCAGTCTAGAATTGACTCGGACTCGATTACACAGATGGGGGACGTCCTGGATGTCAGGAGAACGTATTTTCCCCAATGCACCATCTTTTTCGTTCAGGGTCGCACTCGTTGGATGAAGTCCTTATTCGGTGGTAATGCCAAGGCTGAACCCTGGGCCTTGGCTGCCTCAACGCAAACTAATTTTGGGGTCCTGGATATATTTCGCAAAGTTGGGAAAATCAGAACTACCAGATGCGATAACGACCTATGAAACGATGTTGAGGGGGGAAACATAGTAAAAACACGATTTATCTGACATTTTTCATCATAGGAATTGCAAACCTCAGGATCCGACGGGAGAAAGCGGAGAGACTGGAATCTTTACAGGGCTGTAAAGAAAATAAGGCATGTCGATGAATCCCTTTTTACTTACCAAGGTCTAGGTCCGCCCCTCTCCTCCTGAAGCAAGGTACTACTTTCTAGATATGGTTTGAATTAGGCGCACGAAATATAACTCATCTATAAGGTGCATAGTAAAAACTCCGTAAATTCGTTCGTCGTGTTGCCGACCAAGTAAAGAAAATATGGTGGGATAAATCGCTTTACTAGTAAGCAAAAGGAGATATGTCAAAAATCGCAATCATGACGGGTGACCTTCTGATTGGCAGGCATTTAGACGACTGGAAAGCTATAATGGTGTTGTAGACATACTGTGCGTTCTCATCTCGTCCCAATCCCATCTAGCAAACCCTCTAGTTTGCTCCTGACATCTTCTACCCTTTTCCCTTGGTTGGATACTTCGTCGCGGCTGAGGACCTTCAATGACATCCTTGCTTCTTGTACAAACTCGTGAGAGTTTTCGACAGACAAGTCGACGTCATGTTCTGTAGTATTTTGACTGGGGGAGGAAGGTAGAAAGGAAGTAATATCCAGTTCAGAGGCACGAAGGAGGGCCAAATCGCGAAGGGATTTCTCAAGAGAGAATGGTTTCGAATTTTTTGTTTTCGATGCCATGGTCGTTATCATTGGTGTTACATAGTTGGCAGTATTGGTGTATATTTGTTGTTTGGGACGTGTGTGCTATTTTTATCACTACAGATGTAACCGAAACTACTGGCAAGTACGCAGATAGCACTATGACTGTTCACAGAGGAGGTAAGACCAGTCGAGTTTGAAAACAACCACAACACAAAACCTACTTCTAATACAAGGGATGACGCCAGGCGATCAACGACGCACAGCGACAGGAGAGCTCTGGGGGTGAGCAAAAAGATTGAGAAAATCATCTGAGGGGGGAAAATTGGGTTGTGATTCCCAAGAATCCCGAGGATCACATTCACTTTCAGGTGGTGGTGAGGATTCAAGTTCGATATGGTCCCTCCTTTCGGTATGAAGACTGGCCCTCTTGGACGTAGCGTCGGCGAGGAGAGAAACAAAATTAGTCTGCTTGGATAGCAGTGGCGGCCTAGTGCCATTGAATTCTTCAGTGCTTTCAGAGTGGTATTCATCGCTACGCCTTCTGAGACATGAGCCCGAGTCTGATCTCGTTGGTTGACGCCAAGAACCGCGACGCAGCGACGTGCGATCAGAGTGGCGAAGTGAGAAAGTTAGAGAACGTAGGCGATGATCACCTTTAACTTCCCGTTTCTTCTTCGCCGATGGCTGGGCATTACGGACCCAACACCCGATTGTGGCCTCCCATTGCCATTCGCGGTCTCCCCGGTCTAAAGTATCGTGTGGGGTAGGGGTCATATTTAGAATTGACGCAGTGGGATCCCGGCCAAAGCATCTTTTTTCGGCATCGTCTACCAAATCCATGAGGCGGTGACGATAGTTGCGGATTTGGTCAACATTATTATTTATTAGAAGGATCCTTTCACACTCTGAGCGCTCAATATGTCGGAGTGTACAAGCCAACATCGAGGCTTCCAACCGAAGGAGGCCAAACGAGCGTAGGACTTGAGAGAATACATGCAAAGCTTCTTGACCTTCAGCAAAACTCAGGGATGAGAAAATTTTGGCAACGAGACGAGTATATGTCGATGTGTGGGGTACCACCTTTCGTAGCTTATTCACAACGAATGATAGGTCTGTCGGGTTGACCGAGTCCGATGTTCTCAACCAGTGAGTCGCGAAAGACAAAATAGGGTCTTGAAGCTCTGGCAAGGTCTCGGACGCCTCAGATAGTGCGGTCCTGTGATCGGAATCGGAAGCGAGACTTGATTTGACAAAGTCAAGAACGGCTTCAGAGGTTTCAGCTATCATACATGGTTCCACGAAACCATCCATAGACCATGACAAGTAGTGGTCAAAACCCATAGTGATCCACTTCAACAAAAGAGTATGGATAGGTTCGCGTGAATCGATTGTCTTTGTTTCTGCCTTCGTTTGGGGGTTGTCGGCGGGGGCACTAGCGCACGCATTAAGCAGCTGAATGAATGACGGAAAGTCGCTATAGCAAAGCTCTTGGATGAAGTTTTGGACAGCTTTGGAAGTCCATGCTCCTCCGTCCTCTACGGTTGCTATAACTTGGAGAAAAGTATGGAGGAAAGCCCTCTCTGCGAAACCAGCCGTGTTCCACCGCGCACGAAGATCAATGAGAAAGTTCGCATGTGCTGGGTGACAGATCGGGGACTTCGGTTTGGAAAGTATATCGGGTGATAAAGCCAAGGTAAGCAGGGCCTTTAGCAAGGTATTCGATTCATGGAAAAGACCATGGGCGAGGGCAACATCGAGGAGGATGGTTAGGAGGGTGACATTATGGACGGTGGTTTTCAGGATGAGGGCGAGAGAATGTGATAGTACAGTCCATCTGTAAATGCGACGTCAGGGCCAGTCGGAAGTAGTCGGTGCCATGCTTACCGGCGATGCTCAGTGGGCACTATTTCATAAAGTTCGTTGATTAAATCTGTACTTTCTATATCATCAAGATTGTCTTGACCAGTTTCACATGAGATATTCTCCCCAACATAAATAGCACAAAGAGAGGAAAGACTTATGACGCGATTAGAGGCGCCATAAGTTCTCTTGCCGTTCCTCCCGTGTTCTTGTGTTTTGGTAACGATGTCCCGGAAGCAATCACGTATACCATAGATCTTGCGGGATAGTTCCAGACGCTGGGCGCTGTACTTCTCGAAGTGTAAGTGTGTGCCAATACTACTTGGCGGTTGTAGGATTGAAAGAGGGGGGGCTGAGCCGAAACCCGCGTCCATAGAGCCACCCGAGCGAGACGAGTAGGTGACGCAGGTTGCTAACCGGCGTTTTTCCGCAGAAAAAACCATAAGAGATGTGCATCTGTTCCGCAATGGCCTCAGGAGTCGATTAATGCGAGACGTCGAGAGTTGAGGACCATCAGCGTCGAGAACCATCTCATTGGATTCGTCCCACGGATCGGTAATCGGACTCTCATTGGTACGCGTGGCGTCACTCGGCACGTGTAATGTCAATATTTCAATAGTCACAGGTTTACATAGAATTAAGATCTAATTTCATATACGTAGGGGTTCAGTAGTTACTAGTAGTACATTTATCTTTCCTCGGTTGAATAAAATGTAGGTAATTCTATAGACATAGTAAGCCTGACGCTAGGCGCTGCTGTCGCTCGCATTGCTACTGGTGTCGCTCTCGTCATGGCCCCAGACGGCGAATGCCCGACGACCATGGTGGTCTGCCGACCGACTCCTCGTCTGGCCTCGAGCCCTTGCATGTAGGCTGGTAGCGGTTGGTGTTTTCAGACTTTCCCGGAAGTCATCTCTATCTTTGGGAATGCGACTCTTGCTACTTGAAGTCTTATTTGAATATATATCATCCCTTGCACCACAGTGTGCGTCCATTGGCTCGGTCTCAGATATTTCAGGAGGTGAGGATGTTCCTAAAGCAAATTCGACATGTCGAGGAGAATGTGCGGCTGGGTGCGATTGTGGATAAGCAAACCGGCTGGGAGAGTCCACTCCAGACCGGAGGCCTGAGCGTGATCGTGATCGTGACTTTGATTTGCGTCTCCCCTTTCTGAGGGCAGAAGCGACGACGGCTTTATGAAGAGCATTTTCTAACACTCCATTGTTAGCTTTTTCCTGCCCGAGGCGTTCCTCGGGGACTGTCAGAGAATTTTTGACAACTCCGGAACTGAGTGTGGCAGCCTCGGGCGATGAATCATCTATATCGAACCCTTCTTCCTCATCTTCGTCGCCCTCTTCGTCGTCGGAGTCATCTTCATCTTCATCTTCATCTTCAACAGCCTCTTCAACCGGCTCCGGACTTATTTTAAGGTGTTCAGGAGCCACGACACCACGCCTCCTCCTCTTGGGTTTCGCTGGATCCTCTTCAACGACGACGAAGGATTTCTGGCGTTCGCGTTCATTCCATTTCAGAGTTCGTGAGATGGAATGGAACCAGTCCGTCGACTGTTTGTCTGCACAAACTGTCGGGAACGGGTACTTTGAGGCAGTCACTTTAATGTGGTCCCCCTCTGTAAGGTTATCATGAGCAACTAGGTGTTAAATTAATTATATTATTCGTACGTTTCAGCTCCACGCGGCCTCGACCGTCGAAAGACGCCCACGCCGTGCTCCTGGAGTTGTACGGCACGCATATCCGAAGCTCCATGCTATCAGGCAATAACATGGGTCGGAAAGACAACGTATGTGGGCAGATAGGTGTAATCAACAAGGCCGGAATTTCTGGGTGGACGAGGGAGCCCCCAGCAGACAACTTTTCATATACAGGTTTAGCTGGTGCAAGCATTCAGGTATGAGCCACGTACGGAATATGCTGTCGATCCCGTGGGCGTAGAAACTGTGAGTCCATCAGCTTGGACAGTTGTCATGTGATGTTCGTCGCCTAATATGAGCGCCGGTCATTAAGGTGAGGATGTGATCAAGAACATGGGCCTACCAAATAGCTCCAAAAGGCTCACATACGGGCTAGGACCTCGGTCGACGACAAGATCGTTCAAGACTTCAAAAGTTTCCACCGGTCTTGTGGTAAAACACATGATTTCCTTATCTTTGGTGTTGCATTTTTTATCGTCCATGGAATATCCACCAGCCCAGCCACCTTCCAAGGCCTCCCAACCACCCTTTTCAACGTTTTTCATCATAATTTCACCTGTTTCGCCTTTCTTCACAGCCTTACGACCCTTGCCCTTCTCATTGGCCACTGCACGATAGACTGTGCAAGTGAATCTCATCCGAAGATTAACGCGAATGCCTGAATCGATAGCCGAGTCCATTACAGCTTGGTGATCGGTAAAATCAAAGTTCGTGAGGAAGCCCAACGATCCCAGAGCGAAGGGAAGCACTGGGGGAACGATGCGCTGGAATAGCCATGACGTAAATAAAACAGTACCATCACCACCAAGCTGCAATCAATATTAACAATTTGAACAAGGAGTCAAAGATGCGGAGCATACCGTAACAACAAAATCGAAGAGATGAGGACTGTGACTACACATACTGCTCGTCCAGTATCGGAGTTGACCTTCGTCTCTGAAATGCGTATCATCTCTATGGGTCGATGCTGACGACATAGACGAGAGTGAATTGCTACTTGATGTGCGACGACGAGGGAAAGGAACGAAGAGTTCTGGATGTTCGCGCTGGATACCTTCTGCGTCGAATCGACGAGAATGTCGTAATTGGTTGTCAACATAGCTGGTGTGAAATATAAGCGCGATGTGTGGGTGATTGGAATTGAACATACACCACTAGGCCACGCTTGCTCCCCCTTGTCGGTTTCTTCATGAGATAAAGCGCTAGCTCACGGGTGAGTTTGATGAGTCGATTGTCTCGAGCTTTGGTAACTATCAAGACAGTTTGGATGTTCGATTGCACTCGAGCACGACCTAGAGGGACATGAAGATAAGGGCCAAAGTCTATGCCTTCGGCTTAACACCAAGGACTGACCGAGCTGCTTGCTCATCTCTCGAACACCAACAGCAGTCTCTGCGAGTTGCTTCGTTAAACTGCGCCCCAATACGTCCTCATCTTCACCATCACTCTCTGCGAGTGAACTTGGAGCGGGAGATAATGGACCAATAGACGATGCAGCCGAATGCGGGATGGTACCATTCATATGTTGGAGGGATTTTGCAACGCCGACATCAGTATTTCCAATGAGTGCATGTTGTTTGTTGCGTAGCCAATCGGTGAGGGATGCACCTTTGTCAAGGTGAGAGTGAACAAAACAAGGAGATTCCATTGCTTTTATATGGTCATGCGCCGGTCGTAGGAGGTCTTGAGATTCTGGTGGAGTGACTGGAAGGACTGATGATCGTGGAGTAATGGTGTGATCCCGGACAAAACCCTGCGGAGACGCAATTCCGTTTTGCTTCTTGGATACTTTGGGTGATTCCTCCTCCAGTACAATATCTGAAGCCCATTCTGCTTGATTTATATGAAGCGACGTGGGTCTGCTACTCCGCCTAGGGATTGATGGGCGGCTTTGTTGTATCGCTGGGCCTGGGGTTGTTGGTGGGGTAGAAAAGGTTTCCGTGTCGGGAGACAGGAGGTGGGATGGGAGTGACATAGCGGGAGATCGTAAACCGCTTTTGATTATTTACAGGTAGTAGTGGATAGGTAGATTGTTGTCCTCGAACTTGCGCTCTCCTGTTTTGTATGATTACGTTGACCTCCAAGTAATCGAGTGATGTAGGTTTTTAGCCAAGTTGTCCAGACGACCCTCCGTAGGACAGCTGGCACCAACCAAGAAAATCGAGACTGTTCGAAACAGAACCAATGATGATGGTCGAGAGCACAGACAACAGCTGCCATCACGACTTCAAGCGATGGGTCATTTATGATCTTGTCCACAACATCCCCGGACCGCTCGATCCACTATGATGATATCTGATCCACCCCTGTATAGGTATCGTCTACTGATCTACATGTCAAAGTGCTACAGGCGAACTTCCTACTCCGATACTAAGTATCCTAGAAACGGTAGATGTGTGGGTTTATTGATAGAAACTACTGGGATACGTAATCCACGTCGCGCGCATAGTTAAAATTTCTATTTAGGCCGTGGGTTTGCTGCCATCTGTCAAAGGCATGTCCGCCGGATCGTCCATCCCATCATGAATGCCGAAGACCGGATGTGTGTTAGCAACGCATACTAGTCTTGTCATATTTGCTACAAAATTTGGTTCCGACAGCGCATCATGACGAGTTCACTCTTGGGTCGAAATTAACAGGCCGACTGTAATCGTGATTTCTGTGACGCTTGCAAGTTGCATCACACATGTCTAAGTTTGGTGCGCACGGGCCACTTAGCTGATGCGTAGAGTCTCTTTTCTTCATTCAGGATCAATCATGTCCCGGATTCCTCCTGCAGAGTATCTCATTTCCCTATGCATCCTCGCGCAAGAACGCCAGGAGTCATTCGGAATTGCGACCAGGATTGGCGCGTCGAAATCCGAGTTCAACATCGAGGCAACCAAAGTGATCCACAGCGTTTTGACCTTCTCTCCTGCCCCAGACACAGTGGCGGTAGAGTTCCTGAATGAATTAGAAAAGGTCGAGGGCATCGCATCTCTAGGTCATTGGTCGCTTTGTGCCCCTGCAGGTTTTTGCTGATGCTGAGTATGAACAGTCGTACCAGTCAGGAGTTGTGTGTCTCAGCTTGACTGTTCGACCTGGGCTACAGAG
>CEMJ01393847.1:8252-19044 GCA_900068955.1 Clitocybe nebularis | reverse complement strand
AATAACGTAAAGACTCTCACAAAGTCACCCCAATATACTGCCGCGGGAGAATAAGTTGGGTTGGCCTTGCCAGGGCGAAAGCTGGTTCTAAGCAGTTCTAAGCCAGCATCAAAAGTTCGTGTTTGGTTCTGACGGTCAAAGCAAACAGGTCCAGTTTTTTTTTGCCTCCGCTCACTGAATCGTTGACTGGATACCCACTGCCCACTATCTGGCCAGTAACTCAAATCAGACTTGACCACGTCCCCCACTTCTATAGGTATTGTGGTACCAATATTGGATATTTGGACGCTTGGATACTTTGGTTGAACACTTGTGGGTATTCCGCATCTTGTTCTACCTTGTTGGTGCGTTCTGGTGCAACAGCGACAAGGATGGTTTATTTACTATTCATTTTACCGTGAGTTCCCATTGATATTAATATATCAACGCGCGACTCCATGTCGCCACCAACCTCCCGTCCTGCACCATGTTGAAACAAGCTCCTTCATACAGCCCTTGGCCTCTCTTGGCAGGTTTTGATCGAAATGTACCCTAATGTACCCTGATATCGCGACCTCTGGAATTTGAAATTATAGATATAGCGCAGCAACCCAACTTTGCCAACTCATTTTAGGTAGGTACAAATAGGTACGTTCCTTTGGAAACGTCTATAATCCCTTATCTCCTGCGTACCGAGATGCAGATACCGGCAAGACCAGGCAAAGACACTGCCCTCGCCTCTGAGCAGACCATTTCTGGAGCTTCTTGAAGTCGATCCTTGAAATTGTCGTATTCAGAATAATGAGTTGTTAGTAAGCCTGCTTCCATAATTCCATTCCTTCTGTGCGGAACCTATTAGATTACTTATTATAAACGCTTAACAGATATTAAAGGGGATGTCTCTGGCCACTTCTAGCTCCCAAAGCACCGATCGGAAATGCTCGGATGGGGTTTTCGAGACCTGCTGTAAGGTTACGATTGGGGAGGATTATCGGCCCGACTGGAGCGCAACGCCCAGTGTAAGTTTTGATTCTCTATTCCCTATATGATCCTTTGTGAGCATTGGCCTCAATGCCAAAAAGTCGAAATTTGATTAGGACTTCGACTGGCTAGAAGCCTCCCAGTTTGTAGTAGGCTTCCTGGTCGGTACTATTATAATTTCCGTCGCTGACTACTCTTTTGTCTTGGAAACACGTAGGGCCGAGCCAGACCATCGTTTTGTAATTGGCCCCGCCTTCGCGTATCTCTGATATGTAAAAGCTCTCCAACCACAAGGTTATGGCTGGTTATGGTTGCCTGCAGTCGTAATCGTCCCTCCGAAGAAACTCTGCCACCAGTTCACCTTACGTATCATCATGAGGAACGACGCCTGATAATCGGCCCATTCAGTCTTCTGTATCTAACATTTGCTCTGGGCGAGTTTTACTAGTCGACTGCTATCTGTCCCTTCGTAAGTATGTTGAAACATATTTTTCTCTACCCTCCTTATTTCATGTGCTGGCAGATACAGCGGCTACGCCACGACATTTGGAACAAACCTTTACAATCATAATAGCATTTCCCAATCAGACGAACTTCGAAACAATGGGCCTTTCCGATTCGGATGATCTTCTCGATTTTAAACTTTGAGGGGGCGATAATGTGATCTGGGGTTAGAGGTACCCCTTTCAATCAATAGGATAAGGGGCCAACCATTTAGCCGCCCCTTCAAAGATACTTACCTACGCAGGCAAAATCATCGGACGTCAGTCACTCTATACCCAGGTCCAAATGCGCTGGCCATCTCCTATCTACCTTCTGGAACCAACGTCAACCTACTTGCTTTCTTGAAGACGGCTGATAATGGTCTACTAAACAATGATAGGCAGGGTACGGGGTGTATGTGAACTGGACGTCTATTTCCGTCTTGGGAAACAATGGTGATGATCAATGTCAGATCTATATCATCACTGCTTTTTTGATCTACGTACAACTTCAAGCTTACTTGGGCTGACTTCCGGCACGAATCCACAAAAGGAACGATGAATGTGTCTAGATGGAGATTTAACCGACAGACCGTCGAAGATTCTACTCGGCCAGCTCGGACACGGCCTTTACCTTGTTCTCCATCCGGGGCCTTTATGCTTACCAAAACGTTTATCTTTGTACTCGCCACTGTTCTAACTTGGAAATTGCGCCAGATATCATGAACTTCAAGCCCGATACATCATGATCACGATACCAAGATCCGGGATTCTCTTATCCGAAGCACCTCAGTTATTGGCGCATCAAGCGCATCAAATGTGGGGAAAATTAGGTTGAGATTAAATATTCGATCGTTCTTGGAGGGTATAATCAAATGAGTAGATGTTCACAGGTGTTCACTTGTATGATACTAGATGATGCTCTTCTCGCAACTGGAGACTATGGATTAGTTATCAGTTATCAATTTTCCGATAGTTGTCCGGGGAAGACAGCCCGGACCCTTGTTTTTATATTGTGTTTACTCTTATGATTTCCCTCCTTCCCAATTCTGATCATCACCTCCCACAGACCGTAAGTTACCGGTACTCCCTCAGATTGATGGCGAATCGTCCTCGTCCTCCGAAATTTCGCAAGCTGATACTTCTCCTATCAGCTCACACACCGTACACCCCCAACTCGAAATAGCTCTTACATCCTAGGGATCCTGCCAATACGACGGCGTCGACATTCGTTTGTGGTACTGAACCAACATCAACCGAACAAATCTACAATCAAGCATATACATTGGCATGTGATCGTGCCTACATCAGATCATATATCCTTGATTTATTCTTGAAAACCTCGTCATCTGCCCTCATCTGCCCCTACCTTAACAATAAACGTGGCGAAACGTGGCTTGTACATATTCCTTTCATCCCAACCCATCTGCCTCGAGGGCTCAGGGCTACAAAACGCGGCCTAAAAAAGCTTAATAGATCCTCGTAACGACGGCGAAAGACGGTAAACGTCAACTTTTGGAAATACCGGCAATCCTGTTCCCCGGTCCGCCGGCTTGTGAATATCAAAAAAAACTACAATCCAGTCAGCCCTTGTTCTTAAGAGCAGGGCGTTAAAGGATATTAATCGTGTAAGGCAGATACGTAAAAATCGATACCCGATGGCTTGGCCTAACATCTTTGTATTGATGAGACTATACCGCATCGAAATTCATTTGTATCGCAAAGTTGCAGAACAATAAGAGCGTGTTTCAGCGATGAACAATGGCTACTTGAGAGACATAGAAGGTTAGCTGGGCGCGTATCTATCAAACCTGTTGTTAATATGCTACCAAAAGTACCCCCTTGCAATTGATTTCCCCACTGCGACGGAAGCTGGTGGGAATCCATCACGGCATCAAATAAAGACCGATGTCAGAGCTCAGCTGTCTTGGTGACCTCGACCTTTTTGATCTTCGACACAGAACCGAGCTTCCCTTCCCAACACAATTCGAAGATACGTTAGGGGGCAACGAGATTTTGAGCAAGTAACGTAATATTTTGATGCTACAACTAGTCCATGCACAAACATTTGATTCTGGCGACTGCTAGCTTACAGCAACGTACGACTTGTCCTAACTTTCGCACCATAGTCTGGCATGGACTTGCCTGGTGGTGGAACCTCATTGAGAGTCAAAACCGTTTCTATATTGCATAAAATCAGCAACGACAATCCAATCTTGTTGGATACTTTGCTTGTAGGCTGTGGAATAGACTGCGCTGATATGGAACATTAATGATAATCGACAAGACTAGGTCCGATGGAGTGGCAGAAGGGAGGAACACCGCCCCATACCTAGATCCCACTTCGAACCCAACAACACACGCCTCAGTCGTGGGTTCATACTAGGAAAGGGCGCCTAATATGAAGCTGTTCGCATCTATGATCTATTGTAAGTATTGTATGCCTTTACTGACATGTAAAAACCCACAATGGATGTATATTACACTGCCCCAAACTAAACATATGGCCAACCAGAAAACGACATATGGCTTGAACGATAAGAAGTCCAGAGCCTCATGGTTTATTCGACTTTCAGTCTAGCTGCCAGCGTGTAGCTTTTCCAGGTGATGGGACATACCACATGAAGAGAGCAGTTCGGTCACAAGGATTAGTTCTAGTACCCTTCCATTTTATTACCTACTGGAGGGTACGGAAGGACATCCGATTTTCTGGCGGTGGAGTCACCAGATATTCTTAGTATCCGCTGACACAATCACCGTGCTTTCGCTTATTCTTGTTGACGTGATGCTAGCACGATGTTCGCACTCGTGATATCAAGGAAGAACTGATTGTTTTTCCGTGTTTTCTAAACACGATCGTGACCTAGTTGATCAAGGAGTCTCGACGTCAGTTACCAGTGACTTGGGATGGACTTACTGAGGACCCGGAATAAGAATAGAGCACCTCGAAAGCTTGGTGGGATTTGTTTCGAAGTTCCCCGATCATGGGGTGTAGAGCCACGCAAGCAAGACCCAACCTACTGTACGGTCCGAAATAAAATCGGTTGAGGATCACTGGGCAAGCCTGACATCGTGCATGAACCAGAAAGGATCCTCCTTATGAGACGCCACGCGCTCATAAACTTGTGGATATTATAATCGAAACTAGGCCACCAGCATCTGTAAACTAGCACGTCTGCCCATCGGGAGTCCAGTCCGGTTATCCCAATGTTCGATCCCAGAGCGCCATAAATATTCACGGGGGCTCGAACACGGATTTAATTTACACGGACGAAAAAAGAATGTTACCCCGACGAGCATGGGCCTCACGCGTTCTAAATATGCAGGTTGAGAGTCCTGTTGAATTGTGTAGCCATGATCACATGTTCAATCATTGTCATTAATGTTTCTCACCCAACTAGACGTGTTAAGCATGATACGATGGCTGGGCTAATGGGTATGTCCATCGTCGTCGTCCGCCTCATCGCCCACCTGGTCGTCCGACTCGTCCCCCTTGGCCTTGCCCTTCTGCCTTCTTTTCACCTTCAGCTTTACTTTTGCATTCGTTTTCTCCGCTTGTTTGACGGTTGTTCTAATATCTTCTGTCATTTCCTTTAGCTCTTCCAACCCAAAGTCTAGGCCCGAAAGTTTATTCAGAACTTCGATCTCCTTGGTCCATACCTGCTGCGGCAGTTCAAAGCTCGGGGTTTCCAGAACTAAAGGGATATTCTGGACACGGGGGTCGTTAAGTATGTGATAGAATGCCTGCAGGCCTACATGCCCGCTGACGATGTACGATGAATACAAAATCTCGGGTTGAGATTGATCAACGCACATTCCGATATTTTCATGTCGATCTTTTTTTGAGTTGTGCCCAGTTTTTGAATCATTTAAATGCATTGCTTTGAGGTACGACAGACCAACTTGAGAATCAAAGGATTTCACTATAGGGCCTGTTAAGCACGTTCCAAAATACAATTAGGGTATCCATACAAGTGGCGCTGTGGTAAGAGTTCATTCATATATGAAAGGTGTAGGGAAAAACAACACGTACTCCCATCCCTCTTTTGTCCGAATATCATATCCCTGAAAAGCCGTGTCAAATTCAATGTTGACAGCACTTCAACAAAAAGCAACGAACTGCTGCAAACATGTGACCTATTAAGAGCACTATTAAAGTACCTGATCGACTTGAGAAGAGGTTATAGCTTACATGTATCTAAACAGACGGCAATCCTTGTTTTGTCTTCTACTTTCGCAATAATGTCTGCCAGATGAGAGAAGTCTGACCCAACGATATTACCAGTGCCGGCCTATGTATAGCTGTAAATTCATGACGCCAACTAATAATAAAACATACCATATTCTCTAGAACCGTCGTGATGTAGTTCGTTTCTTTATGCGCACGATTTATACACCCAGCTATGAGAGAGATTGAATTAGCCGTTGTGGTAGAGCCGACAGTTGACCCGGGGCTTCACAAGTATTCAGTGTTAGTAGGCAATGCTTGAGGGTTGTTAGTGTAATACGCACTGGAAATTATATAATTCTAACCCTAACTCTTCACACCTCTTCAGATCGTCCAGGAAGCAGTCATAGGATTTCTGTCGCTTTTCACTAGATCCCTCCATAATTGAACATATGTATCAAAAGGAGGACATACGCGTCAGGATTACCCAAGTTAATCAAATAGCTTCCATGAGGCAAGACCATCTGGCTCTGATATCCATACTCTTTCATACGAGATTTGAAAGAGTCAACAGTGGTGGACTTCAAAGGGGGTGATGACCACTTGCGTTGAGACTTGACAAAGATTGCGAAAGCATTTGCCCTTAAACGCAAACGAAAATTTTCAACACAACCGAATTCAAGATAAAGATGTTCCGTACCCAACTGAAGCCGCGTTCACGATGGCATTCTCAACGCCTCCTGCTGCTGATACATGCGCTCCAACTTTCCACAGATTGTCCTGTCTCTCCGAAATGGGGACTATATCGGCATTTTCACGTTGCGTAGTTTTGCGTTTTGGTTTTGCATGGGAACGAGATTCTTCTATATGTTCGAGTTGAGGGACTTGGTGAGCTTACAATGTACATGAGAAATTGCATACCAATCTCAGCCAGATCTGCCACAGTATGGGCTTTTATCCGTTTTAGTGGTCTCTCCTCACTCACATTCGACGCAAGAGCACTAGCCTTCCTGGTTTTGACCATGTTGAAAGATATGGTGGCTTTGTGTCGTAACAATAGCCGTGAGTAATGGTGGTGGGTGAACATAGAGTTTGTCGGTCACGTGTAGCTTAATATCCACCTCCTTGACCTAAAATGACTCCAAATTGTTTTCACATACGTCCGGAACCTACCAAATAGACTACTGAAACCAGCCAATAACATTCAAGCATTTACATCTGAAAATCGATTGAAAATTTTACCAACGAGACGGAACCAAGACAGAACCAAGCCATATGGTCTCTCCCACATATGTCCACGCGCAGACTTGATCGAGAGTCTAATCCACCAAGGCCTTCCCCACAAAGAAAACAGGCCCTGATCTTCTAGCCCCGGTACCTGATACGGCGATAACACTAGAACATCTTCATACGCATATGTGAGGGTGAATTGAACTTCCCCCGCGTGACACACTGCCATACCGCTATGCCCGCGCGTTACCGCAGCAGCGAGCGCATGTGTGTTCCTTGGCCATCTAGTCCCAAAAACGACTAAAATATCAACCCATTGATTGACCTCCCGCCGTTTTATCATCTATCCGTCATACTCGCAGTCCTTACCCAATTCCAAAGTATCAGAATGAACGAAAAAGGACACTGAACAACTAAGACCAAAGACGGATACTCAGTCAGGTGTGGATTTTCCACGAGATAAACAGTCTCAATTTGTCAATCGTAGTGATCGATGACGCCTTCGCCATATGGTGGTATCCGACGGATATTCCACGAGGATCCAGATGGTGTCGGAACCTTACTGGGGACCAATTGAATGGAGGATCCCCTAACTGAGTACCCTTGCATTCGATGAACTTCACAAGGCTCCTTTATCAAGTGACTCATGATAGGCCCTCGAGGACCCAGACCACGAGGATTCGTTGCAGCGCGAACGCAATAGAGGCATACATATGATGAGACGAATACAGGGCGCTACCTGAGGTAAAGACCCGCCGGCTACCGCGGTGCAGATACATTGATCTTATTGTTTTCAGATACGAAACTCTTCTTCCTGCACATGGTGTCATTTTATGCAACCGTGTGGTAAGAAACCCAAAGACCCTTTCATGTACTGAGTGACTCGTGGGCCAGTATTTACTACTATCTCACTCCACCATATCTAGCTACAATTAAACATTGACCAACGACTTAATTTTGGTTAGAGTTGTACTAACAAAAACCAAGCCGGAGCTAGGGTTGGCAGAAAGAAGAGCAATGTTGGGGCCCAATAATTGGCGCAAGGTCACCTTTTTGCCTTGTTGTAGGATTGCTACATCGTTCTAGGCCAGGAAATAGGGACGTACCCGAATACAGTGCCTAAAATCAACCTGTTTTTCATATTCCCTCGTGGGCGCCACCGTAACTTCACCACATCTCCAGGACCTCATGGTCATATGCTAGAGTATCTGCATAATAAAGGGCCAACGATCCCATATGACTCTTGAGGCCTTTCATAAGCGCAGAAAATGTCTTTTCACATATCATCTCACTCCATCCAAATTTACTCTATCCAACATATCATATGTTCGGGATTACACAAAATACGGACACTAGACAACTTCCACGAGCTCTCCTAAGTACGGGGATTCTTACATTTCTCACTATGACTAGATCTCATCAATAAATATGGTGCATCTGCTATTCCTTACACTTTTGAGGGTCATCTGTTCGAACAATATAGCACACAATTCCGCTATTGATGGAACGCCAAGCTGCGCTACAAGTCAAGTCGACCTTTGATCTTATTCCGATTCTGAACTCGAGCCACCGCGTCCATTGCCACCCTAGTTATTCTAGTCATATCTCTACTTCAGACCACACAAGACCACGCACCGTCATCTTAATCATATTCCGGAGTCGACGGATTAGGGATAGGATTCATGTTTCAAAAGGACAAGTACCGTTGGTCGCTTGGGAGCAGAAGTTGGGGACCCAATGATTGGGGCACTTGGAAGCAAAGGCCGCAACGTGGGGGTCGCGTTCCTTAGGATCCTGCCTGACTACTACACCGCTGGCTCCGCAGCGATCAGGGTTATACAATTGTCTAGAATTCCCTGGGATGTACGAGCTGCGGGTTTCAAACTTCAAACAAAGTCCACACGCATGCCTCCCCATAAGGCGACATGGTATACATAATGACAGACCTACGAATTGATTCATTCGAGTTCCCGGCCAAAGAATACGTGGTCGTTGATCTTGTTAAGACGGTCCTCAACGCTCTGATGATGTACGTCAAGACGTCCGGCTTGATAATTATCTCAGACGAGCTCGCGATCGAGATGGACATAAACTGCAATATCACAATGCAGTGTCAGGGTTAGGGCAGCATGATTACCAAGCGCGATGAAAAATGTAATAGGCGACCCAGACCCTGTAATTAGATGAGGAGGGGAAGTTCGGTGGAGATCTCGCCGTCGTTAGTGATTTTCTCCGCCAAACCTTGAGCCCTGAAATAATGTCAATCTCCGCCTCATTTTACTGAGGCCCACGCGCCACCACAACCGAATGCACGACTAGGTTTGTGGGTACTCCTTGGTAAAATTTCACGTCCACACGGGCTTACTCAGAATAAACGGCTACAAGTACACCAACAACAGGCTAGAGTGCGCCTAGAGGTCCAAATCTTATCCCGTATGTTAACAAGGCAGGCTTCTCGCAGCTTTTGATGACGCTTACGATCAAGCAGCCACGATGAAATAGGGTTGTCTAGGCGTTCGTCCTGCTGCTACAACAGAATGTGCCTGACCCTTCGATTCCTTGAAGTTTGAACATATAAATACTCACCTCAACGAGCCAGACGGCTCAGGCGACCCGGACGACGAGGATGACAACAGAGGTCAAGACGAAGATGACGGCGATCAACAGAGCAGGGTGGAAGGTATGATGACGAAATTTGAACGTGAAAAAAATGAGGATGTGAGCGATAATGAGGGCCGCCCTCACTACAGCAAGAATGTGTCGATTTTGATGGTTGTTTCGCTCTAGGTTCTGACGACGAAACACGGTGTGAAACTGAATCCTGGATGTTGGTGTCGCGCGGCGCGGACTTCAACTTCCATGGCTTAGATAACTCTCACACTGAGGACTGTAGATTGTTATCGCTTACGTTCAACGACACAGTTCCCTGTACACCACGGCCTCATAACTCACACAGAACAATATAATTGTTCCTGCTTGATAAATCCTCCGTTTTTGTCTAAAATTAATTTAAATCTCGTTAATCAAACATGTTCGGTATCGTGTCGTGCGCACCTCCTAGTAGTTTCGGTTGTCATACCGGATTTGAACGGCTCCTCGTTATGAAAACTTCGTACTACGCCATCTGCAGATATAGCACATCCCTTGTGGTCGTTCGGATCTAAGACCTTTACATGAAGCCCAATACAAACGGTTAGAATATCAGTTGCCGAGCGCCTTCATTCATTTTTGTTAGACTCCGTTGCCTTTCGCTGGTCTACAATTGATCTACGCTCCGAGCCGTTACTACTGGTGAACAGATTCCCCCACATGTTTTGGCAGAAATCACGAGTATAGGGGCAGTCTGGACTTACTACTTGATACAGCCAGATCATAACGTATAAGCTATGAGCAGGCCCATAAAGGCACTCCTTTTATCGTGGCATAATTTTATCATCTCGAGGGCAATAGTTGACACCAAAGGTCGGGACCAAGCACACTGATTATTTTGATGCGGTTATATCTGCTCGACCATATCTGGATTATGGGCATGAATTTTGGAGTATCCTGGCGGATACAAACCATCACAGTCGTTCTAATGTGGGATCTTGACGCTGATATTCTGGAGTAAGTAAAAGAAGATAAGGTAAACATATGGCGAACCATCCACAAAAGGGGTATTAGAACCTACCCACACTGGTTATCTCGCGGTGAAGTTTGTAGGATTTATCTCGTCTGACTTTAGAAAGTGTTTCAAGTCATCGACTCCCCGTATTTCCCAGAGCAGATCCTCCAGAATAAACAAACATTAACTAGGCAAATGACCTCACGAGCGTACTGATGACAGTTTGATTCGTAAGAAATCGACACTGAGTAAAACTGCCCGGGAAAGTAGTTTTTGGGATGTTGTTTCAGCAACCAGAAAGACACGAATCCGTTTGTTTCCCTTTGCACGTGACGTAGATAACTCCGA
>CEMJ01393838.1:19567-37137 GCA_900068955.1 Clitocybe nebularis | reverse complement strand
ACACCGGGGCCGTCGGGGTCCGAGCTACTTCGAGGTCACTGACCAAGGCGGAAGATTCTCATTCAAACCAGCTTGCAATTAGTTTCCCAGTGCCTGAATACTCTCGTGGTCAAGAAACAGTCGTGTTCTGCTTCAACAGAGCCATCAACCAAAGTCCGTCGCTAACGACCACTTTTATTAGAAATTACGACATGCCGAGGGAGGTTCTGCCAACAAGAATGGTCTCGTACCACACGAGTTGTGATCACGATTCTAAAAATGTCAACCATACGGATCTAGTGGCATATCTATTCTATGTACACCTTTGCCATCATTAAGTGGGACAAACCTGGAGCAGATTAAACCCGATCATCCAGTGTCGCCTTCGGCCGAATCATTCCCGACGAATACGATGGTATATAGGTGGGTGGTTTCAGTTGCACCACTGCACACATTATAGATATTTGTCTATCCCCTGCGGTTCACTCCTACAATGACCACGTCATTACGTTCAACGCGCTCTGTGGCTGCTCATCTTAAGCGTTCAGCCTCAGCTAGACCACATCATATGTAAGCATCGCCTTGCCCCTAATTGCCACCCGACAGAGCTAATTCCCTCTATAGGACCTTCGCAACCTTGACCGATGCCCCAAAACAACTACCTCTTGCTGGGGTCCGTGTTCTAGAAATGGGGCAGTTAATTGCAGGTCCATTCGCTGGGCAACTCCTTGGGTATGTAAAGACTCTATCTGTTATGTATATGATGTCCTAATGTCTATCGCCGCTGACAGCCAATTTGGCGCGGAGGTAATAAAGGTCGAGCCACCTCGAGTCGGAGACCCGCTACGGGTCTGGCGAGAACTCGATGTTGATGGAACCAGCCCATGGTTCAGAAGTATCGGACGAAACAAGAAAAGTGTCGCCATCGACCTACGTAAAACCGAAGGCAGAGAGTGCGTCCTACGATATCCCACGCTTTCCCACACCCAATACTTACTTTTACATAGTCTGGTAAAACAACTTGCGATTAAAAGTGATGTCATCCTAGAGAATTTCAAACCAGGAAGTCAGTAGCTTCTTTTTCTTTATCCACGCACTGTAACTCAAAATATCTCTGTTAGCTCTCGAAAGATGGTCCCTCGGTCCGGCCGATCTGCACCCGCACAATCCGTCACTTATTTTCACTCGCGTGAGCGGATATGGCCAAACCGGACCATGGGCTCCTCGACCCGGCTATGCTTCTGTCTGTGAAGCTGAATCCGGATTCCGATATATAAATGGTTTCCCTGATGCAGAGACACAAGGGTTGGCGGGTCCTCCGGTCAGACCGAATATAAGTCTGGGCGACTCTATAGCCGGTCTGCATGCGGCATTTGGAACAGTAAGTGGCTTTCTCAGGCCTTAGATTCGAAGCTGATTCCGATGGACAGGTTTTGGCTTTGCTTGGGAGGCAACGGCATCCCGCTGGTAATGCGGCGGGAACCACAGTGGACGTTAGCATTGTCGAAAGGTTAGTCTTTCTTGTCCAACAATCAAATAATATCTGTCACTGACTCTCTTTCAAGTATGCTAAACCTAATGGAAGGGATCATCCCAGAGTATGACCGCAAGGGAAAGGTAATTCCAACGATATCAGCTCAGCCTAGAGACAGCCCTGACATCATCTCCTCACAGACACGAGGACCTTCAGGCTCTTCCGTAACTGGAATTGTTCCGACAAACGCATACCCATGTCTCCCCGACCCCTCATCCCCTTCTATCCCAACCTACATCGTGATCGGCGCGAACGGAGATACGATCTACAATCGCCTGATGCAGGTCGTCAAACGCCCCGATCTGACGGGACCGTTGTACCAGCAAAATCACCATCGGGTCGCAAAACAAACGGAGATAGAAAAGGCGATATCAGATTGGACGAGGCAGCACACCGTGGAAGAAGTGATAGATGTCATGAACCAAGTAGGTGTGCCCGTTGGGAGGGTCGTGACCGTAAAAGAAGTCGTTGAGGGAGAGCAGATTCTCGCCCGAGGCGCGGTGAGAGATGTTTGGGTCAACGGAATGGAGGGACAGGAGGGATGGAATATCAAGATGCAGGGAACGTTCCCTGTTCTGGATGGTGTGGATCCACAGCCCAAGTGGGCAGGTCCAGATTTGGGTTTCCACACTGATGAAGTTTTGATGGGTGATCTGGGACTGACCTCGGAAGCGGTATCGAAGCTGAGAGTTGATGGTATTGTGGGATGAACACTTAGGGTCTATTAGTATTACTATCTCTGTGTATCTTAAAAATTCCAATGTATCTACTAGTAATAATCACTAAACCCTAACCCGATATAAGGGTTCTACCTATACACCCAGCTACCTCTAGGTCCCTTCAGAAAGAATGTGCTCTCAAGACTGCCCAAGGTCATATGGCGGCAATCGAAATCTCCAGATCGGAAACATCACAATGTTTATAATCCTCCATCAGGACCATCGTTGGGTGGTTCAAATCGTTATAAATAGCCGGAATTGGTCAGTTTGGGGCACACAAAATAAGGAGCGAGCCATCGCCTGGAGGGGTCAGGATTATTGGGATTCCATTGAGCACTTGTCCCAATCTAGGGATCGACCTGGGGATTTCAAGACAGAATAGGCAATAGCCAGGGCGCCAGGATGTGTGGGGGCCCCGAAATTATGAACGGTGTTGTGCTAACTGTCGGAGATGGATTCTTATGAATCATGGCGTGAAGCCCCATCTGAAGCTTATGAAAGACTGGGTTGGCTTAGTTTTTGGAGCTTCTCCTTTACTTTCTCCCATCCCACTCTTAGTATCCCGGACCGGTGTCCGAAAAAACATATCGAAGTTACAATTACACATACAAGCGATCGTTCGCGTTCAGGTTCCAATAATCTCTTACCACTCAGCACGCCTTTCCTATACCCACAGGAAACCGGTTGGAGCCTGGACTGCACTGTTCTCTGCAATGTCCTTCAGATTTCTCCCACCGTCTGTCCGTTCAAACACCTTGACGCCTCCCCCGTTGGCCCCTCCAACAACCAGCCATCGATCATCCGGTCCGCCAAACAACATTCCGCGGACATGCTTCAGTCCTGTCCGGATTTCTGCAATAAGTTCGATAGTCTCCGGGTTCGTGATAGAAAATATGGAGATGAGGTCTCCCTCGGGCGAAGGATCGTTACGGTTGGAAAGATAAAGATAAGGCGTCGGATATGCAGAGTTGGTTGGGGGGATAAGGATCTCGGCTGCAAGCATATCGTTCGGCATGGGCTGCGGGTTTGACATCGTTGGGGTCGACGCTATGAAGGTTGGGGCATCGGGGGCTGGTGGGAAACAATGTTTCGCAACGACGCTAGTAAGCTCAAGCAGAGTGTAAAGATACCCATCTGCTCCACAAACATATCAAATCAAATTTATCCACGTGTTAGAACATTGCTTACCGTGGAAAGCAACATGCCGTGGTCCGCCTCCAGCCTCGTATTGAATATGACCATGGGACTGCAACCCACTCTCTGTAGATTTGAATCGGTGCACTATATCAGAGCCCAAGTCCGGCACGAGGATTTCGCCATACGACTCGTGGAGAAACACTTGGTGGGGGTGGGACCCTTCTTGCCTGCTCTTATTTGGGCCAGAGCCGCTCAATTGAATCGTGGCGGCGGGAGATGGGGAAAGGAGATAGGGAGCGTTCGGGGAAATCGGGAACTTGGCGACGACCCCAGCTGAGTACTGATTGCCCCGAGGTTGTTGTGAGGGTTTCAAAAAAAGAACCTCGGATAATTTTTACTTACGTTGGCGACGAATAGCTCGTTCTTGGTCGCAAGCAACGAACATGGATCTGCACCCCCGCTTGGAGCCTCGGCCACCACCGTGCCCTTTCCATCCTGATCGTACTTCAAGACGATAACCTTACCATCCGATTGCTCAAGACCCGTAAATACAAGTGAATGATCGCCGGGATAGAACGTGATCCAGGATGGATGGTGTCCAACTGTAGTGGAAGAAACAATTACGAGGCTTCCTCCCGAAGGATCGAACGCAAGTGTAGTGATATCGTTCGAGTACGATGAGATCAGGATATGTTGAACCATGACGAGTTCGCCGTTCTGAAGATAAAAAGCTCAGGCAGGTGATCGATTATCCCACAGTTTTATAAGTAGTTCTGAACGCCGATGATTCGCCGGCGCGATGGGTGATATGAAGGAACTGAAAATAAAAACATGGTTTATAATGAGATATGGTGCATGGATAGAACGATAATTCGTACATTGAACATCGATTGTCGGGGTCGAAAGGAGAGAGCCTATCTCAGAAGAGAAGAACGTGGCATCCATGATTTCAAGCCCGAAGTTTCCCCCTGTGATCACGTGAGCCTAATTTCGAGGTGACGGAGATTCAATGAAAGCTTTTTCGTTGGTTGACGTACAGCACCGAGTATTCTCCTCCCAGGTTTCCGTTGTGGATGTGCATAGTTCACATGTAAAGCATGCATTCAATGCGAGCTTCACTTGGTTGCTATATGGTTACTGCATCAGATTCTGAGGGATCTGCACTTGGTCGGAGTACTGAGGTATTCTTGGGTAGATAACTATGGTAGTTGTTTCTGATAGATTCCTTCTGTTCAAGCTTTCTCGTAGGGTCGTATTGTCTAAACAATCCTTAAGGATGAATGAGTATAATCACCTCTAAAGGCCGCAGAGACACCCGACACCCTTTATCTGTACACCAAGGAAGGAAAACTTTAAGCTTCGTGTAGTATAAAGCGTGGATTCCATCATCGTAAAAGGCAAGGACGTGAGACGGATCCCACCAAATGTAGGTCAAAATTTGAAGGGTCGAAAGGTGGGCCGCGAGGAGCGGCAGATGGTTTCACCGAAGAAATATGATAGGACGGGCATAGATGAGAAAAGTCAAGCGATATATCATACTGTGCACGAGGATGGCCGTAGAAACCACATTCATACGTAGAGCACGGAACAAATGCTGGCAGGTTGGAACCTCGGAGCATCCCTGGCCATTGGTAACGTGGGGGATGAAGGCGGGAGACACGACGAGCTGCCTGGATATGGCATGGATGGGTGGAACATCTTGGTTCCTTTCGTAAAATGCCTCGAGAGAAAAGGGGTAGTTGATAGATTGAATATATGAGCCGGGAATCTTCATGCACGTGAAGTGTGGAGTAATGCGGACGTGTATCTGTGGGTAGGACATGGAATAAAGATGAAACGATATGTGGAAGACGGATGGGCGAAGATGGCCGTTACGCCACTTCATTACCACCACACCACACCTTTCATCAACCTTCTCCCAGTGCGCACGACCTTGGCACTTGAAACCGTACCATCAATGTTGAACTCTGCACCGACGTCTACAACCCCGCTTGGGTGCCGAATCCTGATCATCCCCCGCTTTTCAGCGTTGGCATTTGTGCGTGAGGGCTGCACAATCTCCCAGGCCAGGGATTTGGGAATGTTTGATGCAACCCCGAGGCACAGACCAACAGTCATGGGCACAGCCTTGTGTGGGACCCCCATCGATAAAGCATGGACAACAATGTCAACCTCTTGCTTGATGTCATCCGCCGTATGGGGTTTGCTTAGAATAGCAATCTTGGGTTGAGCTTGAGCAGAAGGGTCAAGTCCCATCCGGACGGCAGCGCATTGTCGGATGGCTTCCAAAGTTTCACTGACCGCAGGTGATGTACCCATGAAGTAATCATCTAGAGGCAGGAACTGGCTGAGTTCAGAGTAGCTGACGAAGACCGTAGGGTTGGTGGCATCCACGCATGACACCCTGGCTGTTCGCGAGGTCCCCCAGGGTAGATTCACTTCTAGTGAGTCAACCGGTGAGCCAGATGGGAGCAACTTTCCCGTGCGGGCTCCAGAGGGGCTGACAAAGTCCAAGATGATCGTTGACGCTTTCCCAGGCACACCTGCTATAGTCGTTTCAGGAAGATCAAGAGACGGAGTTGAAGGGTTGGTGTCGGTGATGGGGAAAGTGGTATCGATAACCTTTTGTGTGTTGGTGTTGAAAGAGTGGATCGTGGCATGTGTTCCTGATGAAGGGTGTGCGCAAATGCCCTCGTCAACCGCAAATACGCCAATCATGCTAGACAGGTTCCCGCAGTTTCCGGAATAGTCGAGACTGCTGTCACGAATTCCAACTTGAACGAATGTATATTCAACATCAATACCCTTGCTTTCCTCAGGTGGGGATGGAGGCCCTACAACGCAGATTTTAGAAAGGCTTGAGATGCCCCCTCCCATCCCGTTCAACTGCCTTCCAAAGTCGGGGTCTGGAGACCCCATGATACCAAGGAAGATGCGATCCCATTGTGATCGGTCAGCTGGCAGTACTGAGCGGTTTAGAAAGATTCCCTTCGACGTTCCACCACGTAAAAACGATGCGGGGATAGGATTGGGAGTGCTGCCGTCTCCTTTCAAAGACATCGACCTGAAGGTTGTTCTGGCACTGGCAGAGAGGTAGTACGCAGGAATTCCTTTCACACCCCGGAGTCTAGATAATGAGTTGAGGGGTACAAGGAGGCTCATGCTACTCGCGCTCAGCGCTATAGCATCTATAAGTCCGTTTGAAAGAAGCGGAAGGCCGCAGTTTGGCCAGCACGTGATCTCCAATATAGTATCACGTGGATAAAAGAAGTTTAGGGGTGAAATTGATGGCCAAGAACTTTTACAGGCACTGGGAAAAACAGTTGTTGTTGGACATTGGACGTTGAACTTCAACCGTTCTTATTACTAACGAGAATACAACGACCACATTATAGATCTCTCAAGTATTGCCAGCAGATACGCCAGTTGCGCCATTTAAATCACCTCGACGCGAACGTTCCAACATTTGACAGTTCATCAAAACGGCCATTTTCGGATTTCTTTATCTAGGCCCAGCTTGGTCGTGTGGTCAGTTTATTTTGTTCCCCCCTCTTTCGTAGGCACCCACCATTCTTTTGTTCGTCTTTAACAGCCATTTCCTGGTTTCTTGAACGCCACTCTTTTCGTTCAAGAAATTATAAATAGACGCCCTTAACGCGTGAAGTGTTTGTTACGTGTAACTTGAGGGACACCCTGGTGAGTATTCTCCTGGATCGTGCCTTCCAATTAATCTCATTCTCAAAGCAGAAATCTTCGATGTCCACCCCCAGCACATCGCCAACCCCTTCAGCTGTTCCAAAGAATGACATGCGCATCAACGTAACAGGAGTCGTCCTAGGGATTGTAGGATTCATCGTCGTCATCGTCATCGTCTACGCCACACTAAGGCTAAAGCGTCGTCGCTCTGGGAATGGAGGGGACGACGGGCTCGAGTCACCACGACACGGAACAGCCATCGATCGAGCACACCCTGCCGCACAAATCACACCATTTGGGTCTCCTGAGGGCGAAACCCCCCGTTTCCGTGAGTTATTTTTTTCGGATCTCCAGCTGGCAGGTAGCACCAAGTGACACTAATACCTGACCTCTGCGCAGGACACACTCCTGGGTCTGACATGCGGATCGCACTGCGGCGGCCTGATGGGGCATGGCAGTTCGCTGACTCACGGGCACCGTTCACGCCGATTGGTGTCTCTGAAATCGATGTCCTGCCCTCGCCCATATCCTCTAAGAGTATGCAGCTTCCCCAGGTCCGCCCGAAAGACGAGTCCAAAGCAGCTCGAGAGGCCCGCCTAGGGTACGATCGCGATTACGACGTAGAAATCAATCCCCCTCCTCCAGCTTACGGTTTTGACCACGGTGGCTACATCAATCACACAAAGGGTTAGGGCTCTCGGTCTAACGACCTCTTTCTCGTATATTTTTATTCGATCTACTAAGAAAGAACTATGTGGACGTTTACTGGTGGTCCTTCCTGAATCTCTTCGCCTATGCATCATGATATCCTCCAGTTCAGCACTTTTTTTTTGGGTTTTTATTTATCTACTCATGACACGTCACGCCAATGCATATGCTTTTTGCTATTTATACACCTACTATTTTTCCTTTATCTTAGCTTTTTTTTGTACTCTAAGGGCAGTTTCTCTGTACTCGTACTTTTATTTTCATACTGATATCTGCATGGGGTAAAACCCTCATCCACCATTGATAATAATCGCTTTAGCGGATAATTTGAAAGCTGGCCAAGTCTCAGAACCCCTGAAGCGGCACTTCGAATTCTGACTGACAGGAGGACTAGACCCGGAAATAGATGACACTGATGACACTAAGATACATGTAAGATGCTAAAACGATGGTTGACAAGATCTACTTCTAGAACAAGCCTTCTAGGCTGGGATCATCCAGCTCCCTCAACAAGTCCCGAGCTTCGCGAGAAGGACGGGCAATGTTTGGTTTTTCGTTAGCCGCGCTCTCTTGAACCTTTTGGGCAACCGACCGCAGCAGTGATAGCTTCTGGAACAGGTTGGGCTCTTCGGTGCTCTCGTACTCGTCTTCGGGTGAAAGGACTGCTAGTACGACGTGTGCTGATAGCATTGATTGTGCGGTGCCTGCTACCAAGTGTGCTCTGGGTTACAAAAATCAGGGGTTGAGCGATCCGGACAGGGTGAATGGACGACGTACTCGACAATAGGTCGGAGCAGCTCAGGAGTATCTGATAGAGATGCAACGAGCAATCCGATGGATTGTGTATAGTGTTCTATAATGATTGTTCAGTAGACTAGCCATATATAGATTCAAAAAGTTTACCGCTATGGCTTTCTCGGAAGGCATCTGATACCAGTTCAATACAGGCCTCCCTCGCCTTTTCGCCAACATTTTGAGAAGCGCTCCTGATAACATTTGATAGAGAGTTAATGAGACTACTCCCAATCGAATCGTCATTCGTCTTTACACCACCGATCAGCTCTGTGATTACGGGGTCAACTCTCGGCTGGTTCTTCATCAATACTCCGAGTGCTTGAGCAGCTTTATTGCGGACAACAGTGCTAGCTGGATCGCTCGCACTTTTCACGAACGTTCGTTGGAGCTGTGGGAAGAATGGCTTGACAAAGGTAGGGATCCTTTCTAGCATCGACGTCAGGGCACTGAGTATACCGGTTTTGACGGCTGGCGGGTATGTAGTAGCCTGTGTGGCAACACGGATCAGAGGCCCTGTGAAAGGCACCACGAATGGTTTGATCGCAGCTTCATCTGTGCGTTCAACAAGGTCGCCGATGGCATAGGCAGCTTGCTCCCGTTGTTCGTTACTACCCGTCGTCAGCCCGGCGATGATGATTGGAACCATTGGAGAGACGCCCTTGGGAAGGCTAAAGCCGGGCACTGTTTGGCCCGGGCCCCCGGTTGATTCAATGCTTCTACGAAGCGGTACGACCAATGGTTCCAGCTCGTCTTTTGGTATTGATTTCACAAATGTATCAAATGCTTGCCATGCCGCGGTGTGAACAAGAACTTGAGGATCTTCGAGCGATGATACCAGTTGCCGGATCCAGTCAACTCGGTACAGTGAAGCATCCAGATCCGATTCGTCGCAGAAAATGGCAAATAGATTGCATGCACTCACTCGGCGTCTTGGTGATTCGTGTTTGGCCCTACGTGTTCGTCAGATACTGTTTTGATAAAAGTCGATATGAAGCGTACCACCCGATCAAGACCATCATCAAAGTGTTGAGACCCTCGGCATCACTGATCGAGGCGAATAGTGCACGTATTGCTTCGTCTAATGCCGATTCAAGTTCATCGTCCATGTCTTCTTCCGATACTTTGACAAGGGCGCTCAAGATAACTGACAACCGTCGGCTGAGAGCGTTGCCGGCAACTGTTACGAGCGACGCAAGTGCACGAGCATTGAATACCGTCATCGGGTATGCCGTTAGTGTTGGTATCAATACTGGGAAAACAGTGGAAGCTCGGACCTAAAATATTGTTAAGCAACCAACGAATATAGATAAGACACTACGACTTACGCCCATAACCTCGCGAAGAGCTTGAAGAGCAGTTCCAGACCCCCTCCCGGGTTGTCGAAGAGCCTCCAGTAGAGTGGGAATAGTCTGATCGATGGCTTTTGCACCAAGATGTTCTTGAAGAATGTCGAAGCCCTTTGCTGCAGCAGAACGGACATTAGGTTCATCGTCGACCAACGAAGCGCGGATGATGGCTATGATATCGTCCTCGTGGCCCTCCCTCTGTGCATCGGTAGTGCTCTCCCTAGGCATAGTTTTAGTAAACTCTCAAATCGACCCACAGGGAAAAAATTTACATCATTTCGCTCAGTGTAGAACAAACGCCTTCTCGTGTTCGAGCGTCCGTGGAAGTGGACTTGGCTTTTAGAATAGGCATAATTTCTCCCAAGATCTTTTCACCAAATTTGCGGCACAGTTCTGTTGTAGTCCGTGCGGCAGTCTGTAATACGGATAAATATTGTTCAATATTGACTCTAGAAATAGTTACATACCTCTTGCTGTTCAAATTCGTCCCCTGATATGAGGAAGACGATTTGGTTGATAAGTTCAGGTAGAATTTCGCGGACTGGAGGAGATGTCAGTTTTCAAAATTGAAATATATCTTTAGGCGTAGAACGAACCTGTGCGCGGCGTGTTGTGCACAAGAGCCTTCCATATCTGCATTGAGGACTGGCGAACAACGACAACGCCATCCTGCCGAACAAGGTATAACGCAGCGAGAATGCGATCTCTACGTTCCACCCCAAGCACTTCTACGAGAGCACGACGGGAAGATTCAGCAGTAGTTGCCTCCGCGACGTCTTCCTCGTCAAGATCGGATGCCTTCCCAGATATGCCAGAAACCTTGAACAGAAGCTCCCCAACAAGTGTTATTGACGATTGCTATCAATGAATTAGCGATTATAGTCATCGTGTGATTTCATGTTTCGACTTACACGGATGCGCCAGCCAGAATCGAACATCCCCTGTTCAAGTTCAGGTAATAACAAATCGATAGCTTTGTTGGAATAGTTGGTCACGACCATTCTTCCAGCTCTCATGGCAGCTTCTCGCACATATTCCTCAGCGTCGGCCAACCCTCCCAAGATAGGTGCTATAATCTTCGGTAGATGAGGCTGGAAACGAGTGCCAAACGTGGCAGGCAAATACACGAGGAGTGACATGAACCCTTCTCGTACTGTGGCGCGTGGGGATTGGGCGTTGGTTATAATATCAGGGAGGAGCCCTTCGAGCCTTTCCATGCCCAAACCGGATAGTACTTCACTCAAGCCTTGGGCAGCGCCCTGTCGGTCAACACCGGATGTATCAGTCTTAAGGGTACGTAGAAGTCCTGGAACAAGATCAGGGAAGTGGATCTCTCCGAGGCGTTCCACTAAGGTACCAAGCGCCTTTGCAGCCGTAGCACGAGCTTCTGGCACTGGATCGACTAGAACTTGGTGGACCATTGGAAGGAGCTCGGCAAGATACGGGACAAAGTCTTTAGAGTCAGTCAACGAAGCAAGGTTTCCCACAATTTGAGCGGCCTTCTTCTTAGTATCAGCCCCTCGTTCTCGCAGGCCACGTTCGAGGATTGGAACAACCTACGACATCGATCAAAAACTTACATGGTGGCAGAACTATAGAACATACCAATGCCAGGGAAGAATGGTCAATATAGTGCATGAAAGAAGTCTTCAGAAGAGCTGCCAATGCGTTGGAAGTTTTGGTGGGATCAACTAGAGCCTTGAGAAGAACAGGTACTAGGGACTGGATTTCTGGATTGCTGATGACTTCTCCAAACTGTTTCAAACTCTTGTTAGCAGCAGTTCGAACTTGAGCATGAGAATCCGTCAAGACTCCAGTCAAGCGCGGAATAACAATGGGTAGAGAAAGGGAGAGCTGCCGAGGGGAACAGTAGGCCATCATTCCCAGAAGTTCGATGGAACCTTTCTTCGTACGCCATTGCTTTTCATCAAGTCCGGAGAGTAAGGAAGGAAGGATGAGCTTGACTCCGTAGCCAGACATGTTTCCCATTATAACTCTGGCAGCATCCTGCGTGGCCTCTCGAACATCAGCAGTCGAATCACCAAATGAGCTGAGGAGGAGTGGTAAAACGTAAGTTATGTATGGTTCGAAGAGCCGACCCAAAGTGTTAGAGAGTGTTTCGAATGCAAACATAACACCTTGGCGGGGTTCATATCGCTTCTTATCCTCTGTCGCGCCTCGCAGGCGATTGATAATATCAAACTCTTTGATTCCAGATATACCCGTGCCCTTTAGAACTCCGGCGAGACCGTAGGCTGCGCCACGACGCGTTGCATACTTCGGAGCGTTGAGAAGGTCATCAACGAGACTGTCCACTAGGGCAGATAGCCTAGGTCTCATCAATTTTACCAGTGGTGAAAGACAATCAGAGACGGCGATTTGGACCTGTTCTGCTGGGGTCTTTAGCGCTTCGACGAGCCGATCAACAATATTAGGTATTCTAGCATCGGTCGAATCCAAATGACGAGCGACACGTCCGAAAAGAATCACAACAGCTTCTTTGATGTGATCGTCTGTTTCTGTGGCAGGGCTTGTCCGACTTAGATGTTCCTCGAAAATTGTTATCAGAGCGGCTAGGCACTTGGCACCGTGAAGATCGATGATGGATGCGCCAGCGTTGAGCACTCCCCGACGAACATCGGCTGTGCGGTCACCGAGAGCCTGGTCTTGAATCAAGAACTTGAAAAATGGCTCGACTTCCTTTGGAGAGAACAGCGGCGATAAAAGCTCGAAAGACCTTGCAACCGCTAATCTGGCAGACCAAGGATCTGATCTGTCAAGGCTATGAGCAAGAACCATCCCCTTCATCAATCACGTTTTCAGAAATATGACATCACCCATAAGTCAACAAAACCTACATATTCATCAAACTCTGGTGCCAATATTTTCGCCTATAAGCCGTATGAGATTCGCCGCCTATATAAATGATGTAATCACGAGCAAACCTTTTCTCGATAATAATCTTGTAGTACGTCAACAGTTTTCTGGATTGTTTGCGGCCAGTGTTCAACAGCTTCTGCAATAGCAGCGGCGGCGCTTGAGCGCACATACACATTATCGTGCCCTATATTTGCTTTAGCCGAGGTAAGGATCTCGAGTTCCGAACATACCAAGGAACTCAAGTAATTGATCAAGGAATGATTCTGGTACATCCAGACCATTATCTTCCCATAAGTGCCGGGCCAATCTCGCGTTCTGCTCGTCGTCATCGTGGCATGCAATCAGAAGCTCAGTTGACCAGTCAAGATCCGTCAAATCGAAGGGCTGTTAAAACTATTAGTTTAACATTTCAAAATATCACACCTTTACTCACTTGAAGCGTTTGGAGGCAGGAGTTTCGTACATAAACCTCCTGCATGAGGGTTCCACGGAGTAGTACTGTATACTCTTCCGAAGAGGCGGTCGCTTGTATGGCTTCTCCGAGATCAACGAGCGCAGACGACGCTTCCTTACTGAGTTTAGGCTGCTGACGGATTATGTGAAGGAGGGTTTGCATTGTTTTTATGCGAGGGAAGGCAGGATTAGAGACTATTTATATGTTAGTTGGTAGCGACAAGCACTGGAAAAATTTAAAGCCCACATTCGCCACAATGGAATTTGATGATACCAAGAGCGAGCGCCACTTGCTCCAATGTATCTTCGTCGTCGGATACTTCAATCCCACCTTGAATCAAGACTTGCCCGAGTAAAGGATAAGCGTACGAAAAGGTCGCAGCGTCAAAAGGAGCTTGTTCCGACAAAAATCGCAATCGATATAACACTCGGGTGATGAGGACTAAACATCTACCTCAACGATCGATTACCAGGCATGGAACGGATGGAACTTACGGTTGAGAGGCTCTGCCTGAAGCTCTTCTGGTACAGAGTCCACCCTTAAGCTTCGGAGTGTCGCCACCCCGACCCAAACTCTCAATGTATCCAAACGTTCAGAACTACATTTAGCCAATTCCTGTTTTGAATGTTGTTTTAGCATTTTAGTAATTTATGCAGGCAACTCACCAAGTAAGTTTCGAAAGCGCTTGGGCCAACCAATATGGACCCTCGGCCTAGTGCTCCATCCAACAAAAGAGTCGCGACGGAAGATATATGAGAGCGAAATTCCTCTACACCTGATGCGACGAGACTCCTGACAAACTGAAGCCCGCGTTGGATATTTTCCTTGACACCAGCAACGCGTTGTCGAATCTTTGCTTCTTTTTCGAGTTGTACATTGACAAGCGCTTGTTGTTGCTTGGTCAACGTTACGGGTCCTGCGGACTTCTTGTTGGCAAGAGACTTTCTGATTTCTTCTTCCCACTTCGAGATCTCATAGTCTTTGCCCTTCGTATTTTTCACTTCACCCTTTGTAGAAGTCAGCACTAGATGCAGAACGTAAACGAAATCCATCATAAGGACTTTGAATTGTGTGGATACTTACCATCGATATAGGTCGTTCCTATTGACGTGAGCCAGATACCAAAGTCCGATTCTGTTAAGGAATTAACAACGCCTGGGTTGATATCTTCACGAAGTTGTTCTACGATCCTCGGCAAAACGATATCGGGGGAAACGAAGGCAAGCGTGCTTACAGCGCTGTAGCTAGCATCCGCAAAGCCAAACTATGGGTAATTTAGTATAATGAAACAACATCCCAGGACGTAGCGTGGATAATTACCTTAGGATCGATAGTAGAAGCACCTAGTATCAACTTGAAGAGCTTGTCCAGGTTTTTGTTGGTCAGGTTGTGGGGATCCGCTTGGGCTTTCTGGCACAAGTCAATCCACGTTTGTCGAGAAGTACCACCTATAAGCAGGATAAGTGAAAGTAAAGGGGGTGGGCTGTCTACGTACAAATTAGGGGGTGGTGACCAAGTATTATGAGCTCCACAAGCATTTCTTCTCTGATAGCCAGATCGAGCTCGGCACTAAATGAAACAGCACTTGTAAGGAGGGTTGATAGTCGCGAATGTCTATTCCACAGTGTAGATTGATCATCTTGAGTTGAGGGACCTTTTGAGGATGGTGTACCCCGCGATAAGAAGGCATTTAGTGCATCGCGGACCACGTGGTTGAGAAGCTGGGGACGTTGAGAGGTATTTGTTTCGATGACTTTATGTACTTTGCGTCGAATATCAGGCGATGAGCCTTCCAATCCTAGGTGTAGGAATACGAGACCAAGTTGTGACCTACAAGGCGGCTTGTTAGTTTACAGTGCTCGGTGAACAAACAGACCTCTTACCGGAAGACCTCGTTCTTAGAAAATTCATTGGCAAAGAACTTCAATGAAATATCGCAGGCACGTAGGAGCCACTTTTCATCCTCTGGGTCTGAAATCTTTTGGTAGACCTTGTCCCACAACAAAAATGAAGGCTTTGTAGTGCTCGCGGATATAGAAGATATGACCGCGTTGCGCGAGATAACATCGTCTATGCAATATATAAGATTTGAAGCATAATGTTATTCATCGTCGTAGGAACGCTCACCAAATGCTTTAGTTTGGGATAAAGGTCCGAGAAGGACCGCAATGGCGATGTAACCCTCCAAGGGACCACCGCTGGAGTTTAGGGGGTTGGATGACACATTCTTTAAGCTATTTTCAAGGGCGGGCAACACGCATTTCGCAAAATCCAACGCTTTCCCCTTGCCGAAGTCTACATCACCCTCGAAGAATACATTTCCAGCCAGGCCACAAAAGGTCCTCCGTATGCTAAACTTTGAGCTAGCCATCTCTTTTCCAATTAACGTTGCCATTTCAGGCAATGACGGGGCATCCGTGTTGAGTAGGAACACCAAATGTGGTGGCAGAGCAGCAACGAGTACTGAAATCGCCGTCTCGTGGGTTTCTTTTGCCAAAAGAGAAATTGTTGCTTTAACTATTGACGCGGATATAGTTGGAGAAGGGGCGAGGAAGGCAAGCATGGAGTATAGTGCAATTCGATGGTCTGGTCCTGTGGATTTCCCTGTTTGCGGCAGGTTCAACAACTCGGTCACTGCCACAGCTGATACATCGTCAAAGACTACCGAGTCAATGAAAGTTGTGAGAGCCCTGAAGAGTTGAATCGATTCTTTGCGAATGACAGCGTTGCTCGATTTTGAACTATTAACAGCTTGTATAGTAATTCGGCGGAATGTGTCCCCGTCAAGCGATCCAGTGTATGCTTTGAGGAATTCCGTGACGACTGAAATATAGATATATAAAATAGTTATTGTACATCAGGGACGACAGAAACGGACCAGGGAGAGAAACTTCTGGTGATCGTAAAAGGGCCTTCTCTGCGACAGGTAGCACGTTTTCCGTGAAATCTTTCTCAGTTATAAATGTACTGATGAAGTCGTAGAAGCCGATCTGAAGGAATGGGGATAAGTGTGGTCAGGACATCTTAGGTTATACTTCATACCATAGTGTGCGCTGGAACGGCAGTTCTTGACATCAGAACGCTTGTTGAATATATATTCAAGATTTCCATCTTGTAAAGCCTCATTAGTAACAAGTAGAGGTCCAAATATATGGAACTAACCTTAAGATCCTGAGATAAACGAAGACGAGGTTCGACTTCGACATTCTTCAAACGGATGAGAACACTGATGGCCACGCCAACCAGCGGCAACATTCGTAATGGTGTTTGGCTCGTCTTCGATTGGGCCAACAGAGTTTCTATTGCAGCCGATATTTTGTCCCCGGCCTACAGGGATGTTAGCTGAAATTTCTTCTGATACATGATAGTCAACATACAGAGCGTAGGGCGCGCCTAACGCGTACCAATGCGCCGTTCCTCAACGACGCCTTTGCGTGTGCCGAAGTATTTAGCATATCAAACAGGATCGCAATCGTTCCGACAATAACCCGCCACATAGGAGTAGATGAAAATTCGGAATTGGTCTTGACACAGACGGTGTATATTCCACAAGACCAACTTAAGAGTACAAACAAGTCTGAAGACGCGTAAGAGCTGGAAAAAAAAAGGTGAATATAAACTGACGGTCAGAAACGTGACGGGATATTGGTCTGACCTCGATGAGCCACGTTTTGATAGTCGAACAACCTCATTTGACAACCACCCCAGAACCTGCTCTGTTACCCCGAGCTTGGTCTCATCGACAGGCCCTTCTGGTGTTCCACGAAGCTCATCACGCCTGACTAGTTCCATACCGACTGCTTCTACAGATTCCCTCGAGATCGTATCGGGATATCGAGGGTAGGTTAGAGTGAGAAGTTTGAATATGTCCATGGCTTGACTAAGGTTCAAGTCTATGACCAGAAATTATAGACTGCATAATTATGAGGTAAGATTCTGCGCACCTCCGTGTTTCGCTAACGACAAGAGTTCGTGTTGTAAGAAGTGGAGTCTTGTTTTGGTTTTATCACCTAAGAGCTCATTCTGTGCATATTCCATCGACCTTTCCCAGTCGCTGAGTACTCGATCCCTCTGCCATGATGGGCGATCGCTATGTGATTCTAGATCGTCCGAGGTGCTCGCCGATGATAACCAAGATTGGATTTCGGATTTGCTCATGGCACCGGAGGCCGTCTCTTTGGACTTGAGCTTCGCAAAGGTAGTCTTTCTCGGCAGTTTGACTTGAAGTGAGAGGGGTATGCGACACTTCAGTGTTTTCGCAAAATTTGTGGCCGAGTAAACTGTAAAATTAGTATTCAATTGAAAATCTAACCGTGAGAATA
>CEMJ01393838.1:298-19549 GCA_900068955.1 Clitocybe nebularis | reverse complement strand
TATTGACTCCTTCGACAGGACCGTGACTCTATTCTGATCAACTTGCTCTCGGTCGCGAGATGGATCCATTCGAAGTAAGGATGCAATTCCTTGCTCTCTTGAGAAGGCTAAACGCGTCAGTAAACAGTTTTTGTTTCCAGAATTCAAATTTTTAAGGTCAAATTAGTGCAGATCTCAACAATCTATCCAGAAGGTAGTCGGTTTCGCTGTAAAATACTTTCCTCCGTGCGGCGAAGATCTCTGGGATTGTATCGTAGAGGAATGCCAGAAGGTATCTGCTCTTCTAACTACTTTCCGAGTGGTTGATCTAATATTCAACCAGGGATCTATAAATGCTCGTATCAACATCTTATATTTCCTGGACTCTCTCTGCGAAACTTGCCTCCTTGTCAAATCACACTCACACACTGCGGGGGACGACGCAAGTAGTAACAACCTATATGTCAACTTCGTCACTCGCGACCTTGGGAAAATTGTAGAAAGCGTTGTACCGAAGGGCAGACAAGGCCTCCCAAACTTGATCAGTACAAAACAGGTACTCGCTAGTTTCCCTCCACCCTACTGTTCAGTACACCAATCTCTTGCAAGATATTAGAAAGCTGGAGAAGCAAACGGGTTATTGACCCTCAAAAAGTTGACGATATAATTTCGTCGCTTAATGCCCGCAATAGCCCACTCGACTCTCCTCAAGTTGCGTCGGCACCATCCCATCATTCCTCTCATCTTCCACGCAATGAAGTTTTCAAGCGAATTGAAGAAGATCGTGAACGACATAAACGGCTACGTGAAAGACGCTGGGTCCAGCCGATTACACACAACCCCTCATATTTGCACCCACGACAGTTGGCTTCTTTTATGCCTCTGACAAACCCAGGCGATGGCGAAGAGGAACTAACGCTCGATATTGAGTTCGAAAATGAATGGGAGACAACCAGTGATTGGAACGAAGATGATGAAGAGGCTGCTCTGGAAGAAGCGGAACTTTGTTTCCCTGCAGAAGGCGAAGGGCCAATGGACCTATCTTAACGACCGAAGCTGTTGTCTGTATTTAATAGTTTGTCATTGCTGTAATCTAATGTTTCCACTAACTCTACAAGCATAATCGATACAGATGTGACAGATGTGATAAATTATATGCAAGAGATGGTGGTGAGGTCATGAAATTAGTCCTTCAAGTTGTTCTATTCTTCACGTTTTCGTTTGATTTTTCCTTTGCCGTCACTACAAGAGCACGGAACTTGAATATACATAAGCAGCGTGGGATGGCAAGAAAACTTACGCGAATCCACGGTCCTTCCTCTTGCGGCTGTCCTTTTTAATAACGTTCCGTTGTAACTTTCGTTTCGCTGCAGCCTCTGGGTTTGTCGTAACTTGCATGACTTTGGCTGCTTTACGTTCCCTCCTCACCCCAAGCACACTTTGCCGAATTTGATTATAGATTGTGGAGAATTTCGTTGTGCCAACTTTGTTTTGCACCAAATCTTGGAGCTCGGTCGCCAACGTTTTGAGCTCGTCTGTCGGCGAGTTGATGACATGAACAACCCAACACGGCTGAAGAACGCAAGTAACTCTTACCCATTTGTGAATCCCGAATTGTGTCGTCTTCAGTCAATCGATAAACTGGTGTGAGGATATGTACAAGGAATGTCTCTAGTCTCTCGGGTTTCATATGCGACGTCATAGCTGCGAACCACCGAAGTGCAGCTAACGGCTGTTGCGTCCAGTTCGGCTGTAAAATCGATTTAAGTACAGGCTTGTGATCACGAAAACGAGACATACTGTGCTGAAAGTCCGGTTTCTTCTAGCTATATGAGCAGACTTGATCTGGTAAGATAACTTGGAGAATAGCCATGGTAGAGGGTTGAGTCCCTTCTCATCTGTCTCAGCGCCGTCGTCGTCTCCGTTGATCTCTTCGTCAACATCACCAGGCTTGGGGGGCTCGTCGATCCCAGGAATAGCGTTGAAACATTTTCCAATATAGAAGAGGTTCTTCACTACCTGCAAACTAAGGGCCTCATCCAAATGCTCGCTTTTCAACTGCAAGCATAGCTTCTTCGCAACATCTTTCATACCGGCCGAGGATAAGGGATGATCATCTACAAAGGCGGACCCTGGGGGAGACACAGGCATCGAGCTGAATAAAAGGCCGAGAAGTCTGCACGCTGCCGTGCGCACCCATGCATGGGGGAATAATAAGTGAGGAACAACCAAGTTCCACGAAACCTTATCCTCCTGTGTCGGAAAATCGGGGAAATCACGCGAAAGTTTGGACAGTACAGTCAATGCATGATAAGGCACCTGCCATTCCAAATCCACGTCCATAATGACTTCCCCAGTTTCTGCTTCAGTGAGCGCTAACAACTGTGCGCTGCGCTCCAGAGCTGCCTTAACGTCGTTAAGGATGGCCGAGGTATAGGGAAGAGAGTCTGCTTTCAAGACATCAACAACAAACCCATAGACCTGCAATGAGACACGGGCGAGTTGTGGCTGGGAAGGTTGCGCTGCCCAAGAATGCAGGTGAGATAAGATGACTCTGCGATGGTCGTCGTCAAGCCTGGCAAAAAGCTTTTTGATGAGGATCGACGTCATTTCGCGACACTTTTCGGAGTCTTCGTTAGCTAGCGTCATGACAAGTGCGACGAAAAGGAGATCTGCGTATTCGCGGACAAGGCCGACCTCGAACTTCGTAATGATGGCTCCCAAGAGTTCCATGACAGATTGTCTTCCGCTTTCGTGGACATAGGATAAGTTTTTGGCAAGGAATGTCATCTGGTTGCGAAGTCGCCCCTTCCCTTGAGGATAATCGAGGAGGAACTGGAGAAGGACCGCGCGACATTGCTCTTGAACTTGAGACGATTGGCTTGTAACCATGATCTCGGAGACCTTGTCCATAAGGTCATAAATTTCTGGAACAACAAATTTGCGGGACACGATTGCTCGAAGCATTATGAAGACGGACGTCTGACGCGATGGTTCCTCAAGATCAGGGGAGAGTAGTTCCAGAAGATAAACAAGGTCTTTTTCCATAACTTGAACTGGTGGCCCATCTCGAAGGACAATTGCCAAAGACTTGAAAGCAACCTGCACCACCTCGGACTCTGTGTTCCCAGTCTGCTTGACAATATCGATGATTTGTTTAACAAAAACGGGCAGTGATTTGTCGAGCGATTTGAGGGGGCATTTCGCGAGTCCTGCCGCACATCTCAGACCAAGTAACAAAACGGGGGCGCTGGTAGAATATAGAGTATTTCCGACCACGACAACCATAGATTCCAGTCGCGCAATGATATTAGATTCATGAAAATCGAAGCGATTACGACGCAATGCTGTATTGAATAAATCGAGACCAAATACGACAAATCTAGTTTTTGAGGACGTTAGATCAACAGATGTACGAACCAAAAATTGACTCACCGGAAAGAATTATTTGCATAGTGATCCGTTTCGACTGCAACCTGGCGTTTGATCTGAACGATGGCATCGCCTTTAGGTTTGTTCTTGCGTCGGGAAGGCATCTGCGTGAGGAAACGAGCATTCTGGCTAATGAGAGTATTACAAAGAACTATGAGTTCCCCTGGGACAAGGTGCTGGTTACTGTTCAGCCCTCCAGAGATCCGCTTAAGGACCTCTTCGACGACATTCATAACCTTTATTGACTCGGTTTCGTGCATGATGGAACGCAGAGGCAAGAGAAGGCTGCTGATCTTGGGTGGTGTGATATATTTCGCCAAGATTGCGAAGGAATCAAGTCCTTTTGACGAAGATGAGCGTACTTCTCGCATCTTGGTTTTAAAATCCTCGGCCTGTACATCCTTCCCTGACTCCCCGAATATGACCTCAGCAGATACATAAGATACGTCATTTACACAGTCATCCAAGGTCCCGAAATTATTGGCGTGATCGCCCGTCGTGACATGAACCAGTAGTGCATGTGCCACATAAGCCAATACATGGAGTTGTGGTCCTCGTAGGAGGGCACCCCGCAGCTCCCGAAAGATGAGAGGAAGATATGATGGTCCAAGGGTTACAGCTATCCGATTGAGAGCGTCTCTAGTAAGGTCTCGGGTCTCTTGTGACTTGCTACGAAGTATCTGGCTGAGGATTGTGAGGAGTCGAGTGATCTGGGCTTCCCGGGTGGCGGCGGGTAGATGTTTCGCGACCGTGACGATACCAATCGATATCGGAATCCGGGTGTTATCGTCCGTTGTTGCGTCATGCTTCTCTAAATGACTTAAGAGATTTGGTAGGAGGCGCAGGTTTACAGCGTCTGCGATCCGTGCCGTTTGTTTTGCTGTCGAGGGTTTGGGTAGCGGCGCTATTTGGACTTCCAGGTCTCCAGGATCTACATTCTCGTCATCTTCGACATCGTCGTCATCATCAGCCTTAGTATCATCGGCCTCAGGAATGACATCTTCCATCGGAAAATGGAAGTTGTCGAGCAATGCTACAAGAGCCCGGACATAAACACGTTCTGATTCGTCCTTTGCCCTGGACAACTTCAAGTATTTTTGAACCAGGGCGTAATAGGCTCCCCAGGCAAGGTGTTTCGCCATTCGACCCGTTGTTAGAATTGCGTCGTTCACGAGGTGGTGGTCAATAGATGATGTTGTCATAATATAGTTGCCAACCAATGGAACGAAGATTTCAGCAAGGGTGTTACTGCGTAGGTGACCTTCTTCACAATAATCTGATAATCGCCGAAGAGCTCTAGAACGTCTGTGCACCTGTACGTGAAGAACATTGTTGAAAAAATTGGCTTCTTCATCACCACCAGCTAGCAAGATCTTCATTTCTTGCAAAGAGCTGATTTGATCACACTTCTCAACAGCGTACGCCATTACGCCCAAGACTTCCACGCGGACCATTTCGTTCCTAGATCGTAATCCATTCTTGATACCGGGCAGGAGAACGCGGAGGAAAGTGGCTTGGTAATCGGATGATGGGTGGGCCGAAACCAGATCAATGAAATGCTTCATTGCAAATGAAGCGTTGTTCCGTACTGCCAATTCAGCAGGATCCTGAATAAAATGTAGCATATTATAAAGCAAAGGTAACCAATCGGATGTAGAAAGGGTCTTGTACAAGGTTTCGTTCAAGTTTGCAAAGGCTGAAAGCCTAGTATCAAAGTCGGGTTCATCCAAGCGCTTGACAGAGTAAGCGTTAAGAGAATCCAGAACACCTGCTAGACCCTGTAGTTCAGTATCGATGGCTGCCAAGCAGCCGAATGTAGAAATAAGACCAAGCCGCGCAGGACGGGACCTGAGGGATTGGAAGAGCTGAGATAACAAGCCATAGGTCGTTTGGTAGACGTCTGATTGTCGGTCACGCAGGTCAGGGATCAAGGATAACAGGTTCCCTATTATCTTGAGTAAGTCAACCTTGACCTTCTCTGGAACAAGCTTGGCTGGTCTGCGGAGGAGGGGCGAAAACAGCCGGAGCAAGGTCGACGCCTGTGTTGAATCTGTAGAATACTGCGCAATTTCGGACAAAATATTTATCTGTCGTTGCGCGAGTGGCGTCGCGACAGCAGAAACACCCTTGGTCCTTTCCACCAATATGGATAGGTTTGAAAGAAGCAGAGAAACGTGAGGCTTAACAACACCATCACAGATGCTTTGATCAACAGTGGAAAACGCCAGCAATCTGTCCACGATATCGAAAATCCGCGAGATGACGGCTGGTTTGACACTTGTAGCAATAAGGCAATCGTACACTTTAGGTAGGGCGTGGGTGTCATAATCGACCAGAAGCTTCACATGGGTATCCTTATGACTCCAGACATAGAAGAGTTCTAGTAGGGCTGAGGGTGCTTGTGTGTTCTCCTTATCGAGCGAGGGAAGGCGGGGTGATATGAAAGATGCAAAGGAAGCCTCCATATAGGGCGCGAAGTCGAAAGATACGGGACAACGGAAGAAGTCCGCGAATCGTTTCAATCCAAGCTGTCGTATAGACCTGACAATCTTTGATGACGATGCAGACTCTTCCGCATCTTCCATGTCCTCTGGAGGTTCGTCCCCCTCTTCTGCTTCCTCTTCTTGCACCAAACCCTGGACGCGTTTTTGAGCATTGTCAATCAAGTCAATCGTTGTCCCGAGGAGCGATGGCCAATACCGAAGAATTCTTGGGCCCAAGTTCTTTAACACATCACCGAGCAGAGTCAAGAATCCGGTTTGTTGTTTGTCTGAAATCCCAGTGTCGACGGTCTCCAATGCGAAAGGAACCTCTTGGCGCGCAGCAGCATTCGAGTTTAATGGGTTCAACATCAAGTCCACAAGAAGTCCAAGTTCTTCATCTGTACACCCACCAAGAGCGCCCAACACAGCAGCCCGACGATCGGCCCCACGAGTTCGACCACGCTTCTCTAACATCAAGCCAAATAGGAGACGAATAACAACATCTACCACCTCCCGCCGATCTTGTGGCTCAAACCCATCAAAATCAAGCGATGTTAGTTCGTCACGCCACCGGGTGTCATCAAGGAGTATGCGAATTTTGTCTTCGTGACCAGACAGATGGGCAGATTTGTAAGTGAAGAGACAAGATAGGGAAATGGTCTGCAGGGCGCGATCCGGGTGGGACAGGAGGGAAACGTAGAGCGCGCGGAGGGATTCTGTCGAGTACAACGCCTTCGGATTGCTGAACTTGGAAAACAGTGTCAACCAAGCGCTAAGCTTCTGCTTCGGTAGTTTGGATGCGGCGTCAAGGCCAGCTAGTGATAAGAAATACGGAACGAATTCGCGATTGTGTTTCTCAGCAAGTGATGGGCATTCGCATAGCGTAGAGAGTAGTTGGAACTCGTACGAATGTAGATCAAGGCGTTCCTTGGAGTTTTGTGTCTTTGCGAGGACAAGTTTGAGCCAAACAATAATCAAGATATAAATTATAATTTCTACCTTAAGGAGTTCAGCTTTTGAATGTGCATCGTTAATCCATCTAACGATGACACCTCGGAACTTGTGTGCCGAGGGGTCCCTCCAGGATTTCTCCTCTTCCCAAGGATCGTCTACGTCATTCACATCCTCCTGGTCGCCTTCCATCCAATGGGGTTGCCCCTCGCCCTGCTGCTCTTCTCCGAGTGCTTGCAGTTCGCGGAATATATGCCGCCATACAAGATCTCCAAACCGCTGGGACATGGATGCCAACGCTCCAGCTGCTGGTGACCATAACGGACGAAGGTTGACCTTGAGCTGGGCTAAAACGCACTGAAGGGTGAGCTATATCGAGATAAGAATGCAGACGGCACCAACCAATTAGCCACCGGGCACATAAATCTGCTCCGATCTCATCTCCATCCCGTAGAACTTGACCAACTCTGCCTATACGCAAGACGCGCTCCCTCACTCCTTGAACGTCTAGAGAAACTTCTTCTCCTTGTAAACACCGTTTCAGCACTTCGTGGGCACCTGGTTGAGACTTGACCAGCTTTGACTCGATTAAACGCAGGGTGTTGAGGCGCAAGCTCCGCGAATGGGAGAGCAACGAAGCCTGGAGAGCGGGATATATATCCTCAAGTGGCACTTGCGTTGTGTTCGATTGACTATATATGCTCGTTAGTGGGGTGTTGCTCACGATGGCATTTACACATACTTTGCTTGAGATAGGGCATATATTCCTCCAAGGACCTCATGAGACCAAGGCCAGTTGTTCACGCATGTCCTCGTCCATGACGCCAGGTCCACGTCACTCCATTCAGATGCCTCACGCTTCGACAAAGCCTGCATACAAACTCCAAGGACCCAAGCGGAATTCGATGCTGTCGCTTTGTATTCTTCTTCGGCATCACCTGGAGTTGTAAGCGTGCGATTGATAATGTCGATCAGAATCGAGGATATAGCAGGCGAAAGTATCGGAGACAAAGTTAACATGTCGTTCAGCTCCGTGGCCTTGTCGGACAACCAGATATCAGATCACTCTGAAGTTGACAAGGCAAATTACGCACCTGCCCCTCCGCCCCTTTTTTCCAGCTCCTCAACCTCCCAAGAACCCACTTCTCTAGCTTGTCTCTCCAGACTAAATCCGTCTCAGAAATATTGAGCCTTTTCGCACGTCTGAGAGACGCCAGTAGTTCTAGCACCCCGCCAGGCTCTTGGTCGAGTACAACGGGCATAACAGTCATCTTCAACAATAACGGGAGTGCGACAAGCTTCCATCCTCCCCAGCCTAAATCTGCCAGGCACCCATTCAATTTCAGGGAAAAACGAAGCATGGCGGGGTCTTTTTCATCCTTTTGGTCCATGCCCCATGCACGCTGGAGGAATTTGAGCCCTGGCCCCAACCACGTGGGCATTTCAGTCGCGATCAACACAGCTGTAGAAAATTTGAGGACTGCGGTATGCAATTCGGGGGTGATTGGAATAGCGACTACTTCTGCAAACAGAAGGTCGAGCTGGGGTTCTGAGGTTGATGGAAATCAGCAGTTGTTAATAAATAAGATAGGAAGGATGCGTACGTGTTAAGCGCGATCCTTGTCGGACAGCGCAAGGAACTGCTATTATTTCCAGCATACGACGAAGACGCTCAAGATCCTCATGAGAGTTGTTTATCGATTTGGATACGGAGGTGAATTGTTGAACAAGCGGATCACCAAGAGGAGCGAACTGGTCAGCGTTTTTAACGTGGTGAATCAAGGCAGTCAAGACCCGACGGATAACAGTGTATGTTGGTTCTGGGGTATTCGCAGAAAGATGGTAGTTCAGTAATGGGGATATGATCGAGGGTGTTGCTGTGTGTAGTGTTTGGGATACAGACTATGCCAGGATTTGTCAGTTAGAATGAGGTTTCCGTGAAAATGCATAGTACCTTGCACGCAAATACGATAACCCATGCAGACGCGTCTTCTATGCCACCAACATTACCTGCTAATAGTGTCACTGCCTTTTCACGAGCAGTTGACTTCATCCGTCGTAAAACTGATCCCCAAACTTCGGCCATCGCCCTCTGAACTTCTGGTAAACATTTTGGTAGAACATTTCGAATAGCAGACCACGTCTTTTCAAGAAGGTCTGGATGTATCGAAGGCACGAGGAGGAATTTGAAGAGAGAAGAGAACGTTTCAAGAAGGGCGGTAAGAGCAGCGGCAACGATGGAACGAGATAATAGGCCTAGCAAAAGCTTCAGGAGGTCTGGATATACCGGTGCTATGGTTGTCCGAAGGTCATGCGACATCTTCTGGAGTAAGCTGGGAGATATGAATATTTAATAAATACAAATTGTGGGAGCCAACATACTCGAGTAATGCTATCATCCCTTCATCGTCAGACGATTCCAGTGCTCCGATCCATAGTTCAATTATATCTTTCCAGTTGTGCAGCAGCAAGGGCATAGAGGCTGATATAGAATCAACCTTATTGGCAAAGCTTATGAAGCTTGGCGCGAGATTGAGTTGCCTCCAGTGATTGAGGGCCTCATGAAAGTGGGACTCGTTGTCCTGATTAAAGATTAAAATGATTGGTTGCACAAAATGAGAAGCCATACCCCGATCTCATGGTCTAATTGTGTTTGATTGTGAGCAGCAGGAAGATGTACATGCTTCAGACTCGCGGTATAGGACTGATGCTGGTTATCGCACGGCCAGATGAGTACACAGTAAATTATATATTATACTTTCCATACCTTGAAGCGCTTGACTCTGTGACCTTCATCGTTGTCGCCCATGTTATCACACGAAATGGACTAGGATGCCCCGTGCCAAACCAAAAAAGTTGAGGTCGTTATTTGGTGATGCTTTCCGATTACGGCTTGCCAATCCAAACCAAACAATGGGTCACTCGGATCGGTCCGAAACCCGTCCAACTGAGCAGTGACTGCGATCATGATTTCGACCAAAATGTTCGAGATGATGAAATTCACATCTGTTTGAAACCATCACCCACGATTCTGAACTATCGATATGTCGAAATACGATAACCTCCTGAAAAGGCTGTCTTCGGAGGATACCTGGTCTGCGCAGAATGAAGCAGTACGAACTGAGATCCGGCCATGACTACAGAAACTAACTACAGGATAAGGCGCTACTTGAACCATTCACGTATATCACCTCCAATCCAGGGAAAGAGATTAGAGGGCGCTTGATTGAAGCTTTCAATACTTGGTTGAATGTCCCTAATGAAAAACTCGAAGTCATTGCGCGGTTGGTCAACATGTTGCATGCCGCCAGCCTCCTGTGAGACATTTTAGACCTTCATCCAACATCCATCCTTACTAGGCTATTCAGGGTGGATGATATCGAAGATGACTCACAGCTGCGGCGAGGTCAACCAGGTATGGTCTTAGGATTTGTGCTCAACCACGTCAGATTAAAAAGGCAATAGTGGCACATAAAATCTATGGGATCCCGCAGACTATCAACACTGCAAACTATGTCTTTTTCCTTGCTTATAAGGAGCTATTTGCACTGCGAGACCGCTCGAAGGAACCCAATCCCGACAAAGACCTCGACGCAATCGTTACTGGTATATTCTATGGCTTCCTCTGATGTCACGTGAAATCTGACGATGTGTATCAAGCTGAGTTGATGTCTCTGCACAGGGGTCAAGGTCTCGAAATATTATGGCGCGATTCCCTTCGCTGTCCATCAGAAGAAGAGTACATCTCGATGGTCAACAACAGTGAAATTCCCCCTCGTATGATTCAAACTTGCGGTGATTAACTCTCCTATTTCAGAAACTGGCGGCCTTCTTCGCATAGGAATCAAATTGATGATGGCATGTTCCACGAGCAATACTGACATGTGCGTCCACGCTGCATTCCGCAAACTTTATCCATATCAACCTTCCACAGTGACTACGTGCCGCTGGTAAATCTGATTGGAATCTATTTCCAAATCAGAGATGATTTCATGAATCTGCAAAGCACGGAGGTGAGATATAAACGTGAACGCGACGTGCTCCCTCTTCTCATAAGGAAAACTAGTATACCACGAACAAGGGCTTCGCAGAAGATCTAACGGAGGGAAAATTTTCCTTTCCAGTAGTCCACGGTATCCATGCAGATACGACCAACAGACAGGTCCTTAGTGCGCAATATTTTTGATTCTTCAGCTTCGATCTTCTTACACGCCCATGCACTCAGACGTCCTCCAAAAACGGCCAGCCTCTCCAACCCTCAAGATACATACGATCAATTACCTCAAGAACCATACCAAATCTTTTGAGTACACACTCTCTGTCCTTGACAATCTTGAAGCACAAACTCGTCATGAGATTCAGCGGCTTGGTGGTAATCTAGGCTTAGAAAAGATCATGGACCTCTTACACGTTGAAGTCGCCCAATTGAGTCCATAGAGCGGCATGGTTCCCTATGTATATATTTTACGTGGCAGATAATTCCATCGAAGTGCTATTTTCGGCTCCCTGCTCATATTTGGCGCCTTCCCATTGAGATCCTCATTTATTGCCGCCCAGGTGCATAAAGGCGCCTTTATTTATCTTTTTTGGACAATAAGCGCCGACACGTTTTAGGGGCATGTTCTCATCCTATGATCTTGCAAGCACAGGGCATCGTCGCCCACTGAGCTTAAAAGAGAAGTTTCCAGTAACTTCCTTGGCATAAAGGTGTCCAAAGGGGGACAATGGTATGGTGTGCCCACAAATGATACAGGAACTATAAAACGACCTCGTTTTTGCGCAGTTCTGACAACCCTTTCTCGCTCCCTGCACACATATGTCTTCAGTAACAAGCTCAGATACTGACACTTTGGTACCCCAATTCAACAAAGATGATGGAAATGATGGGGTCGGCCTCTCGAACCCCCAAATCTCCAGGGAAAGGCGCCAAATGCTCGACCTAGTCAATCGCCTGCACAGTACTGGGTGGGCCCATAAAATCTCTCAACAAGGGATGCCACTTACAATATCTTCGAACCAGCGTACAAGTCGATATTGACCTTCCACAAATAGCCGTCATCGGCTCGCAGAGCGCAGGAAAGTCCTCTCTCATCGAGTCGATATCAGGAATTACTTTGCCACGTGCCGCCGGAACGTGTACTCGGTATGCACGGATCCCCATGGTCTCCGATAGCAAACAAATACCTAACCATAGTTGACACAGCTGTCCAACTGAATGTCGCCTTTCCCGTTCCGACAATAATGAGGCGTGGAGATGTATCATTTCCTTACGTAGAATAGGAGATGGCCCCGCTCGTACTCAGCAGTTCGGCGATCCAATTTTTGAAGGCGAAAAATCTGGCGTCGAGGACCGCATCAGGAGAGCTCAACGTGCAATCCTGAACCCGGGAAAACCTGCTAAACAATTTCTTGAGGAAGATGAAGATTTCACAGAGAACGAGTTGAGCTTTTCTAAAGACTGCGTTTCGTTACAAATCAGTGGGCCGAACGTTGCAGACTTATCTTTTTGTGATCTCCCGGGTTCGTTGTATCTTGGTGTTCCAAGTCGTTGACTGAGGGCTAAATACTTTGAATTTCACAGGATTGATCGCAGCGGTCGGGAAAGATGGACACAAGAGCGACATTGCTCTCGTCGAAAGTTTGGCAACGTCTTATATAAAGAAGCCGAGCTGCATCATTCTTTTGACTGTCACATGCGAAAGTAGGTGCCATAGTCATAACGTTGGCCATTGTCATTCGCTAACCTACCTTAGCCGATTTTCAGAATCAGGGTGCCCAGGAGCTCGCGAAAGTCCACGATCCCGAAGGGAAACGTACTATCGGTATGTTTCCCTTCCATCCGTTACTGGGGACCAATATCCATTCAATGTCACCGCTTCTTCTGATTAGGTGTATTGACGAAGCCAGACCGAATTCCCACCGGGGAGGAACCTGACTGGCTGAGATACATCCGTAACGAGAAGGAAGCGCTTGAAAATAACTGGTACTGTGTTAAACAGCCAAGTTCGAAAGACTTGTTGGAAGGAGTTGATTGGGCAGGGGCGCGTAAACGCGAGACAGAGTTTTTCGCACACAAGGAGCCTTGGGCAGATCTCGACGTCATATACAAGAAATATCTCGGCACGGAAAAGCTCGTCGAACGATTGAGTTCTATCTTGTCAGACCTCATCTCTAAAAGGTATGTCATGCAACGTGCGCTGGAACAATCTCGTAATGGACCTTGCTTTACAGGCTTCCCGAAATCCAGGTCGAGATTGAAAGGACGATCATAAGCACCAGAGGGGCTCTAAACAAGCTCCCAAAAGAACCTTCTAGAGATCCACAGAACGAAGTCGCAAATCTTCTCCATCAGTTCGTGGCTGACCTCTCTAAACACATTGAAGGTGTTCCAGATGAGGATGGGCTCCTTCAAACGATTCGGCCTGCACAAGAAAGGTTCCGGCGGGCTTTGAGGGTCACAGCACCCGAGTTTTGGCCATTCGAAAAGCGATATGCAGGTAAGAAGACCCTCAAAAAACCGAAATTCCTTTCAAACGAAGAAGAGGACCTGGATTCAAGCGAGAGTGATGATGACGGGGGCCACGTGTCCCTTGAATGCGACATGGGCCCCTCGTCCGATGGAGATGACGGGGCCAACTCGTCCAGTGGTTACGGAAGACAGGGTCGGTCCTCCGGCATGTACGGGATTGGCACAATGTCTCGAGATTTACAGAGAGACACGGGTCATGGCCTATACATTGACGAAGTCTTACAACGTGCCCATCAGTAAGCCAGGCCGTATACTTATCTTTCCTGATATTGACTTCGTCCAACAGGGCCCGTACACGAGAATTGGAGGGTCATTTCCCTTTTGTAGTCCAGGAGACTTATATCAAGGGAATCATCAAAAAATGGAGTTTTCCGGCTCACGTACTTTGCAACACAGTGTACTTCATGGTGGGGGAACACGTTAAAAAGATAGCCAGCGCACGTTTGGCCTCGTTTGGCCAGGGTGGCCTAGAACAGCGCGTAAAGTGGGTGCATAGCTCGGTATTGTTGCAGGGTATGGTTTCCTCATCTTGTCACTCGACACAGGGTTCTACTCCAAGATCACATTAGAAAATGTATGGAGAGGGCAGAAGAACGTATTACCTGGCTGCTCGAACTCGAGGATCGCCCATTTTCTCTGAACAATCACTATCTCGCCGATTACAGGGATAAATTTCTCTCATACTACAAGGGCGCGCGAGAAAAGGACAGGAACTCTGAGTTAATGCGGGCAATTGATGAGTACACCTCCAAACCTAGCATCAACACAATCAATAGAAGTGCCGTTCCGGCCTCACCGTCAGGAATAGGAAAAGTTCTACAGGGGCTGGTTGAAATGGGTATCCTTGGGGTCAAGGCAGAAGACCTTCCTAAACTTATTGCACCAGACGTTATGGAACCTGCTCTTGTTATCATGGCTGATGTCCGGGCATACTTCCAGGGTAAGTTCCAAAATTTTATCATCGGAAAAATATTATAACTTGTTCGCTGCGCCGTCCAACTTGACAGTCGCCTACAAGCGGTTCGCTGATAATATTCCTCTCGCCATCGATCATGAACTTGTACGTGGCGTGGAGAGAGGGATCTTGAAGACCCTAAACAGTGGCCTTGGTATTAATGGACCGGAGGGACTTCGTATTTGCAAAGAATTAGCCCAAGAGAGCCAGAGCATTGCTGGAAAGAGGGAAGAGTTATTGAAGAAGCTGGAGCGTATAAGTGCTGCGAGTCAGCAGCTGTTACAGATTGGTACATAAGAGTGTATGCGTGCATGTAAACCTAACTTGATAATATTCTTGAACTTGTCTCCTAATCTGAATGGACGCCGAAATATTTCTGGGTGCCTATTAGAAGATAATTTGGACTAAGATTTTCTAGTGGACGTAGTTTGTGGCTGATAGGATCTCTCTTATCTGCGTGAACGTCTTCTCGAAAGCCGCAGTTTCCGACCAAGGGCCAAACAGATAAACAATGCCAGGTGAATGGTGGCAGTGTTTTTATGGCTATCGTTGCTGTTTTTGCGGTGCCGATTCGGTCCAATGGCTGGCAGTGTTTGTTCAATTGCTGTCAAACGTCATTCGGATACAATTTTGATTTCTGTTGCTGCGGGCTCTGAGTAATTTCCGAGAAATATGGACAGCTCTAACCTTTTCATGAAGAGATGGATAAAGCCCAGGACATGTAAATGCAGACTTGGAAAGCATTTACTTGAATTATGGTGGCCCGAGCTCTGCACAGCCACGCTAATCCACTGATCACGTGGCGCCAACGGTGAGTACTCCGATGTTCATAGTCACAAGTTCTGGGCTCTGCTACTTTACCAATTTGTAAAGTCACCGGCCCTCGGTGAAAATCCTTTTCCGGCATTATCACAACTCTTGTTAATCCATCGATGCGAGTGCAGGATCGACTTGGCCTGGGGGTTTTCGTGCATGGTTCCTGGGATTGACAAATTCGTGTATGTCAGTTGTTTCCTGGAAACCTGATCAAGGTCATCAAATTGTTTCTACTGTATGCACGATCAGGCGACAGGACGGGCTTCTGGGGGTTAATCGTCGTATTGTCTCAACCGCGGGCCTACCTCGAGACTCCAGGTTTGAACTCGTCTGTTGCAATCATGTTGTCAGGTCACTCCGATCAAATCTGGGGCAGACGGCAATTCTGTGCGATATCTACTTTTTATGACAGCTTTTGACGTAGGCGCCCGAACACGCGTCTGTGGCAGTGTCTTTCCTCCTTGTATAAAGGTCGACGTAATGTGTTTAACGAAATGCAATTCCCGAGTTATGACCACCGAAATCGTGCTAGAGTCTGAAACGCTAGAAGCATCTAACGCTACTACAGTCGTCTCTCATGTCCAACCAGAACCTGGGCTCCTTGTGACTGGAGAGCTTGAGAAGGCATTACAGGAGTGTAGTGGAAGAGTGGCGCGAATAGCAAAAGATTGTAGAGCTAGGAACAAGAAATTCCGGTAAATAATAAGCTTCGATCATTTCATACCGAACGCTATCTCACATATCCTCAGTGATGTAGAATTTGACTTGGAAAATGACCAGTACCGATGTCTGCATGGTCTTGACTTCCCTGTAACGGGAAAATACACGCCATCCGACGTTCAGCGAGTGACCCAGATATTCGAAAGCCCAAAGTTCTTCGTAAATGGAGCGGATTCAAATGACATTGTGCAGGGAAAGATGGGTGACTGTTGGTTTCTATCGGCTCTGGCGACGGTATCTACGGCGAAGGGTCTGGTTGAGAAATTTTGTGTCGCGGTGAGTGAATATAGTACGGGGGATGTTCAATATTCTGACAAAGTTATGCAGAGGGACGAGGAGGTTGGAGTTTATGGATTCGTATTTTTTCGGGATAATTCATGGGTCAATGTTGTAATTGACGAGTGAGTCTTGTTCCGAAATAATTTCTAGGTTTTACTAAACATTTAAACAAGTCTACTCTATACGTCAGTACCAAAATACGAAGAATTGTCATCCGCCGAGAAAGAGCTTTATCACGAGGACAAGGCTCAGTACAATAGCTCAGCACGGAAGGGAGGGAAGACCCTCTATTTTGCAAAATCTGGGACCACAGGGGAGACATGGGTTCCATTAATCGAAAAAGCATATGCAAAACTTCACGGTGACTATGTCTCACTCTCGGGTGGCAAGGCATCTGAGGCAGTGGAAGATCTCACGGGGTGCGAGGTTATGTCTTAATACTAGATGCTCGTGCTGATGCTGTATGTCAAAAAACAGAGGGGTATCCACGGTCATGCGAAACAAGGTCTGCCCGAGATTGTGCTCACAATTGATCATCTCCTTAAGGCACTGCAGGATATTTTTAACACTGACAGATTTTGGAATGAGGAACTCTTGAAAGCTAATCAGGACCGTCTGTTTGGCTGCTCTTTCGAAAGCCTTGACGCGAGCCGAAGCGGTGTCCGAGATGCCAAGGTCGACGGTTTAATGGGGAGCCATGCATATTCTGTGCTTAGAGCTGTGGAGTGTAAGGGGAAAAGGTTCGTGGTTCTGCGCAATCCATGGGGTCGAACAGAGTGGACAGGGAGATGGTCAGATGGCTCTAAAGAATGGACACCGGCATGGCTCGAAATATTACCCATCTTGGGGCACGAGTTTGGTGATGATGGCCAGTTTATCATGGAATGTAAGGCCGTTGAGAGCTCCGACCAAATTTATCCCTAACTGAAGCATATAGACAACGACTTCCTCGAAACATGGGACCAAATTCATCGAACTATCATCTTTGACTCAACATGGGTGATGTCTTCTCAATGGCTTCAAGTACCCGTAAGGCCACTGCCGTCTGCATGGTCTCACGACGATGTCTCGTGTATGTTCTTGATTCTCGTCTTTTGGCGTGTTGTAAGTTCAATGCCGTATAGTTAGCTTTTCGCTTCCGAGAGCGACCTTTGCGATCATCGTGCTATCACAATTAGATTCGAGGTACTTCAAGGAAATAGCAGGAACTTCGATGTGGAGTTTAGATTTTGCCCTTGTCAAGAGAGGTGAAAAGGAGCCTCTGGCGGAAACATCATCATCGATGTTGTATTCCCGTAGTGTGAATCTTGAGATCGATCTTGATGCCGGGGAGTATATGGTTTATGTAAGTCTATCCACTCATAATCTTGTTTCCAACTCAAAGTGCGTTAGGTTCGGTTGGATCGCACTGTTTTCAAAGACCCAGTAAGGACTACTAATTTCTTGTGTGGATTTATCATTAATGTGGACGTTTTTGGTCAGGATTATTTCAAGAAGGGTGTCGATAGCGGGTGGGATCATCGCAAACTGTCATGGATCCTGACAGAAAGGGCCAAAAGCCGCTCAGTTGCCTCAAGTACGTCTCGAACTCTCTCAAATTGGTGCATCAGCTTATCGGGGTCTCCCACCAGACTTCAGGCCAGGGTGAGTCATCAAGGAGATGGCCAACTATCGTTGAACTTATTCTATCACTTCTGCAGAATCCAAGAGAGATATCTACCTACCAAGTTATCAGCACTAATAGAACAAGATTCAGCTGCATTCGAGGAGGAACAGAAAAGGAAGGAGGCTGAAACTCTGGCCAAAGAACAAGAAGGAGAAACCGTTACCACGACTGTCATCACCACAACGACGACAACAACTGTGGTCAAGAAAAAGTCGGAGGGGTCAACCGCGAAAGTAGGAGTGGCCGACGCCAACGGCGACGCAGACCTTGACAGCACCAGCACTCTTGCGGACGACCGGCCCAATGCCCCACAGCTGGAAAGATTAGAAACCTGCCTGGTCGACTCTGGGCATGTTGGAAACTCTCCTTTACCACAGTTCCCACCACTCCCGCCCCAAGCCCCACAACCATCTGATAACAATCTGCCATCAAATGCGATCGAAATCATGGAGGATGAAAACTCTGTATATTTAGGGTTGCGCGTCTATACTCACAAGGATACGCCCATTGTGATTGTTGGCCGACTCAAAGCAGAAATGGACCGATCTGATGAGAGACCCTTGAGTCCGGTTCCCCTCTGATGACGTTCCACCCGTTTTTTTAGACCTGTATATTTCTCACATGCATTTCAAAAATCCTATAATCCTCCAGCGGTGCCGCGGCTCTGCTGATAAGATCACTATCAGGCATACATTAAAGTATACCACGTTAGACTTTCCAGCCCCCTTTGACAACTCTATAACCCTTCTGCCCACGGCCAACCAGAATGGCGATGCTACGCAAGATGAAGAAGTTGACTGAACATTCATACCCCCGTACAAAGCATACATTTTTTTCATCTTTGATGTTAAGAAGTGTTATAGTTTAGCCCTTCACTTCGGCCCCTTCACCCCCTCATTCCCCCTATTCTTTGACCCCATAATCCTAATATCGCCCTTGATGTTGCCAGTTGTTGGTTTCTCGGGTGGCCCCGCTTCTTCGGTTGGCCTCCGGGGTCTTGGGCTGGGCTTCAGACATTTTAAATCTGGATTTCTGACGTGAGAGATGGTTGGTTTCAACACATGGTAAGAATATCCAATACCCACTCTGTCATACGTTTTGTAGTATTGGTAGTAACTGGTGGGCAGTTTACGTGTACATGGGAACGTCTATTGTAATAATGATTTATTAAGGATTGTATATAGTGGACAATGCTTACGTTATCTCCTCTCTGCCCATATGGCTAAAGCCTTGAAGTGTTGAGGTATGATTCAAGAACGGATCGGATAAATGCACGAACCGTCTGCATGTGTGGCACTAGTGGTGACTTGTTTATAACTTGTTCTCTTATCGATTTCCTGATAAGGGTTGCGGAGTTGATTGCACAGCCACGTGCCACAACCAGCTGATGCCTACCGTGACAGGGCAACTACTCTGCACTCTGCTCCATTGTAAATTTGAC
>CEMJ01393835.1:99845-111074 GCA_900068955.1 Clitocybe nebularis | reverse complement strand
AAGGCGACGATCAGTTCGTCAGTCTTCTCACTGGTATTTGCATCGACACTGGGGTAAGATCTACTTTCTTAGTTCCACAACTCAAGCTATCGTTATCGTTTAACAACTGACACGGGTTGACCCTCAGGCCCAAGACCCAGACGTGTGCACCGGAACCTTTGAACGCACAGGCCCCGTCATCGCAAATGACCTCCGCCAGATTACTGTTAACGCTACTAGTCGTACCGCTCAGAAATTGTGCGATGCTACATTTGGTTTCTGTCAGGGAGAGCCCATTACGCCATTTGTGGTGCCTCTTCCTAAACCTCTGAGACCTAGCAAGCCTGGGTCGAGCAGTGAAAACGATGCGCCAAGAAAGAAGCCGTTTACCGTTGTGCATCTCAGTGATGTTCATATTGATCGGCAGTACACTGTATGTCTCCTACGAATCCGCCTTGGTTCCTCCTAGGCTACCCTGAGCTACACTGAGCCACAAGACTCAAATTCTGTTTATTTTAGGTGGGTGCGGAGGCGAACTGCACGAAGAACATCTGTTGTCGCAACTTCAACACTTCTGATGAGGTAGTACCGATCGAAATCCCCGCGGGGCCAAACGGAAATTCGAAATGTGACTCGCCCGTATCGCTTGCGGATTCAATGCTAGAGTTTATTCAATCCCTGAACCCCAAGTTTTCAATCTTTACGGGAGATGTTGTCGAAGGTTTGTCTCATTATCATTTCGGCCTTATGGGGTGCCACACTCTAGAGGTTGATGGGCTATTCTTTGTTAGGCGCGACATGGCTTGTGGACCAAACGTAAGCTGTCGTAGATTCACCATAGTCCTTAATTCCTACGAATTTAACACTGACAACGGGAATAAAACCAGGGAAGTCACAGCAGACCTTCGGGATTTCAATGCTGAGCTAGCAGCAAAGCTCCGTGCACCTGTGTTCCCCGCAATTGGTAAGAAATAATAGCATTCAGACCCTCACTAAGGGGGGAATGGCATGCAGGTAATCAGTAAGTTATTAAGCCACAACCATCATAAATAGTATTTCATTTGTGATTTCAGCGACTCTGCCCCTGTGAACACATTTTCTACGAAAACAACACCTGTCGCAAACAATACACAATGGGTGTTTGATACTCAGAGTGCAGGATGGGCTGTGGGTATATCGTTAGGTTGTACCTTCAGGCCGTCAATTCTGACAATATCATCCGTGGTATCAGCAATGGATTGGACGGGATGCAGCTAGCCAGGTGGACCATATATCAGGAAGCTACTCAGCTTTGGTACCCGATACACAGCTGCGGTACGCTTCTGGGATTCGCCCTTACGACTAAAACTCTAACATGGGATACCGCAGGATCATATCTATAAATACACAGTATTGGTATAAGCAAAAGTATGTTCGAGTTTCTGTTACACCTTCGATAACTAATGAACGATAATCCAAGCTATCGACTGTACGACACAGATGCACAGCAGTAAGTTCTCGCAGATTTTCTGCTCCTTTTCTGTTGGAATAATTCGAATCTGGAGACCTGACCCTAATGGAATTCTGGCCTTCATCGCTCAAGAACTTCAGGTGGCGGAGGATCATGATCAAAAAGCCTGGCTCATCGGCCACATCCCCCTTGGTAAGGAGGATACTCTCGAAGATCAGGTACGTGCCATACTACAAGCCCATTGATCTTCGGTCTAAGGGACCCCGTCAAATGGCAGTCCAACTACTACAATCAAATCCTACAGCGGTACAAGGACACAGTCTCTGGACAATTCTTCGGGCACAGCCATAAGGTCAATCTTAGACCTTTTGAGCTCTGCCAGGCTAACCCCTCGTCATCTAGGATCAATTCGAGATTGCATATTCCGACTTTACAAACCAAACTGCCGCCAACGCAGTCGCGGCTGCCTTGATCGTACGCAAACCAGACTTGCCCGTCATCTCGATATTAGATCTAACATTCTGAGATTGACAGGCGCCTGCGTTGACTCCTACTAGTAAGAACCAAACTACAGGCACTGATCCATCACACCACAATTGAGAACTGGATAGGTGGAAATCCCGCATTCAAACTATATGAAATAGACCCAGACACCTTCGAGGTCATGGATGCGAAAGTATTTTTCAGTGCGTAGGATCTCTCTTTATTTGAAAGATGATACTGATGTACATTCGGTGGCGGTACAGCCAACGTCTCTCATCCCGAATTCCAAATACGCCGTGAGCCCACCAACTATATCTAGCATCAGTAAACTTACCCTCCAAAGCAACCTGGGGCCTCTATTATAGCGCCCGAGACACCTGGGGTCCGCTTGTTAACCTCTCACCTCGCACAGGACTCACGCCTGCTTTTTGGCACAATCTAACTGAGGTCTTTGTCTCCAATGACACAGCCTACCAATTGTATAACACACATATCAGTCGCGGAGGCGCAGTCAGCCCCTGTGATGGTGACTGTAAGGATGTAGCCATCTGTGATATGAGGGCGTTCAGATCGGAGAATAACTGCGTATGTTGACTGGCCTAAATTGTTCAGATAGTTCCTGATATATCTGACTGGTACTGTGATTGTCTAGGACGTCCCAACTTCAGGTTTCCTTGGGAAGAGAGGTCCGCTAGAGCTTGGGGAAAGTTCAGAGTGTGAGGGACTTGGTATTGGGCATATTTTGAAGAGTATGATTGGAAAGTGAAGACTGTTATTAAATGAACGCTGAAATGCTAGAATACTCCGAGTTGACGATCCCATTTCCTACTGAATGATTTGCTGACGATGAGTCATGATCCTACTTTTGAACTGGATACTCATTGATATCAGATTACCAAATTGAGAAGGTATAGGCTATAGCCCAAGTATAGCCACACGTAGATAGCCTCGAGCTCTTGTGGCGTGTGATTTGAACTTATTATACTTCGTTCGATTCTGAGTAAAATTACCCCAGCTTGTGGCCGATACAGATGGGCTTAAAACATATATAGCCGACGGGTGCAGATGTAGCTGGAAATAAGACCCTTGGAAGTCACCAGGTCTGTGCAGTCAGGCGTACACTGGCGCACGTGTGATCTTAAGTGGAAGATGACGCATCGATGGTGTCCTTTCGAATCCACATTTCCTGGACAGCACATGCCATGGTACAAGTATGCGTATTGTCCTCCCATGTATCATGAAACCATTTTGAGGATAGCATAACATAATCGGTGCCAGCGTCTATTTTAAACCCGGCCTGAGAATGCTGTTCAACGACAACCCTGGTCGATTACCTTGGTTCCTAAGCCGAGTACGAACTGGTCTTGGGGGTTCTTCTTAAAAGTCAAAGTCAAGCGATGGTCTTTGCACTCAGCCTCTTAAATTGTCTTCAAATTGGCTTTCTGGTTTCTCCTGCTCTTGTTAAAGTCGTCGCTGCGTCGCCAGTAGTCAAAATTGATCCAAGCCAGAGAGCCTTGGCCCAGAGCGCGTTGGAGGATATTCTGAGTCGTGGAGCCCCAATTCTTGGTGAGTTTCCGCGTTTTACCTATAGGCATATCAAGTCGTGATGCTTTTCAGGATTCGATGATGGGTGTGCTCCTAGCTCCAAGACGTGCAACTGGATGGCAAAATTCCCTGATTCGATACCGCTCGTCCATATGAACCTGCCTGGAACGCATGACACCTCAACCTGTAGGTTATTGGTTTACAAATCTACAATGGCTGTGGGTTGAGATACTGGGTGTTATAGGGAACTATTCAGACGCGACTCAAGCTTCCCTCCTGCGTTATACCGGGCCGTGAGTTTATCAACAATTCTGCAAACAAAGGTTCACATAAGTATCATAGGATACCGCCAGCGGAAGTCTTTAGATGCCAAGACCGCTCCATCTTTCAGAGCCTCAACGATGGGATCCGGGTCTTTGACCTTCGGTTTGCTTACAACCCAGGAAACTCCACAATTGGATTCCATCATTGTACACACTCCCTCCATTATTCTTGTATCCAGAGGTGCTCAATTTGTGTTGTTTAGCTCAGGCGCTCCTTGCTCCGACTACCACGGTCGAAGATGTCTTCTTCGGCTTCTATTCTTGGTTGGAAAAGCACCCCACCGAGGCTGTCCTCGTGTCCATGAATTATGAAGGTGCCACTGGCACGCCTAATGATGCTGCCCTTCAGGAGCACATTTACGACATATTCAATAGCGATCTAGCAAAGCGGTATTGGGTCCAGAAGAATGGCACTGTGGGTTATCGTTCTGACTCCCGTATTCGTTTTGTCCTGAACTTTTTCAAGCTTGGGACTCTCGGGGAGGCCCGTGGAAAACTCACTCTCCTTCAAAGATTCACATATTCACTCCTTCCCCCGACTTCGACCAACCGACTCGGCATCTTCCTCGATGCCGCCCAATGGACTGACAACAGTCCCGACATCACAATCGTTTACAACAGGCCACTTAATCAACTTGCTTTCATCGAGGTAAGCATCCCCAACCTTTGCGTTGATACAGATATTAATAAGCTGGTCAGGACCATTATGAGATAGGCCTCCCATTGGACGCAGGCACAGAGCCAAACATCCAGGTAAAAGTCAATGCGACAATAACCCATCTTGACCGAGCGACACGCGAGAACCCCGACCAGCTTTGGATCAGCTTTGCGAGTGCCGAGCACAATGTTGCCATCCCCGCAGTAGTACCAAAGGTCTGTCCCTTCCTGCCTTCCTGTTCGTTTCGCCATTGATGTCCCTGGGGTTTCAGGTGATGGCACTAGGAAATGGAACAGATATCCCAGGTGTTAACCAGCATCTCCTCCCTTGGCTTCAAGCACGTAGGGGGAAAAGATTTGGTATCGTTAGTATGTCATTGGGCACTTTTTGTCAATTACACATCAACCTAACTACGTTTCAGTGCTGGATTTCTACGATGGAGTTCCAGGGCTTGTCGAGGCTGTCATTGGAAGTTTGTGAAACACGAGCATTTTTATATACAGATCGGACAATTTCCCGAATTCGTGTACATACCTATGGAATTTTATATATTGATAACCCCACATATCATCTATAATCATCACTGACGGATCCATGTAGCGTTGGGTCCTTTCTCGTGATGGGCGGGTCCTATGATGCCCACTCGAGATCTAGTTTCAGCCTTTTAATCGCTTCAAGCACAAATGACTCGCGATCGAGGTTATACGACCACGACAAAAGCTGGTTAGTCCAACCAGACGGCATGACTACCTCCAGCCATCCTCTCGCCAGTCATCCCTGATTTTCCTCCAGGAGAAGGCCACCCAGCGACTTGCCTCGCGCCGCCGGTATCCCAGCCATTCCACTCAAGGATCCGAACACCATTTCCGCCTCCAGGGGAGGCCGCGTAGTCGTCGTCGTCGGTAAGTAAAATCCATACTGCATCTTTATCCGACGGTAGTGTAGATATAGATTTGGATAATAAGTCGATTGCGTTGGCTTTCCCTCCTGACGTTGGGGTCTGATAGTGTTCTTCCTTTGTTGAAAAGAACCCATCAGAATCAAGAGAAAATACACTTAACCACCCTCTTTCAGCTGTCGTGGAACCCCGAGTTGTGGCAAAGAGAGCCAGAGGGGTTGGTTGGTCCTGGGTTGCGGGTGTAAGGAGGAGCGTGTCGCCTCTGAAACGAGAAGCATTTGTTGTGTTCGGCGGTAAGAGCGAACGTGATGAGATATATGATAGGGATGTTGCCGTTATCGCGTATGCGTCTACCAAATTTGCTACATGGTTAATGATGGCTCAGTGAGCATTTCATTCAACAGATATGTTGCAGGAGACCAGACGTACTGTGTTCTGTGACACAATAAAGTACCTTTCCATTGGGATGTACTTTGACATGTCGTGGACCGTCGTGTGTACTTGGACCGCGGGGCGATTGGATGGAAGATATATGTGTTAGAAGGCCTGTTTTAGTGTCGCGCGTGTACATCTCGATGCTATTGGTCCCAAGAACGGGGATGAACGCATGTCCTGTTGGCGGGGAGAATTCGACGGCGTGTGATCCGTATCGCTGAAGTGAGATGACGGTGAATCTTTAGACTGTAGAACCGAAGGAATACTAACGAGTGCGACGCGAGTTTTATCTGCAGCTTCTAATTCCTCCTCGGGGACAAATAAGAGTTGTTGAATCTTTTCGCCAAAACCGCCAGTTGATTGTTCTAGAAGGTGAGTCTCTCCTGTGGGTCCTCCGGCGGAGTATATATGTGTATATGGAGGTGGTATTGTAATATAAGACGACGTCGCCGCTGAACATGCATGAGATTTTGAAGGCCTGGAGCGGATGAGGGGGATCTTTTTACGCACTGATGGGCACGCTATTTATGTGGCTAACTCGCCAATTTCCGACCTCAGGTCGCTCGATCTCCCAGCTAGAAAGGGCTGGTGGGAGTGCCCAACTGGTTGTGTAGATCCGGTCTTTCCGTGCATTCGTAGCGAGATACTGATGTGGCCCAAAAGCGTCAATTGTCTGTACAAGCGAAAGGGTTCGTTGGATGGGAGAAAAGGCCAGCAAAAAGAGGGATAGAGAACGAAATGATCCTGATAGAATATGGTGGATAGCTGGAGCGGGCTCAACCGTCACGTTGGACGTTGAGAATACGGTTTGTGCAGCCTCCATCTTACAGAACCCTAAGGGAAATATGAAGCAAACTCAGAAATGGCCTGGACGTGGTCGAGATACTGATTGTTATAATATAACTTGTGGAAACTCATGGGAGATGATCCGGGAGAACAAACACCCTTTGACTGACTTTTGTAACCCTAACCCAAGGCTAGGTCCCTAAGTCTCGGTCCTCCGGATGGAACAACCCCTTTCCGCCCGCGCCGCTCGGGTCCTTCTCAGTCGCTCATAAACGCGAAGTCTCCCGGCTTTGTCCCGGCTTGTCCTTTCTCTACAACAATGCCGGCCATCCATACCATTCTCGTCGCGTTGCTGCCTCTGCTCGCCAACGTCGTCGCTCACAAGGAACCAAATACACCCCAGGAGGTTGAGATTCAGCGAGCACTGCAGGCGGCTGCATATCATGTGAGTTTGTCTCAGATCTTCCTGAGATTTCAAAGACTCATCTCCAAAACAGTGTGCACCGGCTGTTGCAGAATTCACTGCCTCAAGGAAACGCTCATGGGCGCAGAAGGTGCTCGCCGGGCGACCGTCCTTACCCGGATATGAAGAGCTTTTTGCATCTGGCACCTATGCTGACACTATCAGTGGACCGAACGGCGAGGACCAGACGCTCTTGAGTTGTGCGCCCGTGCAGGATACCAAAATCCAAAACAACACTTGTGTGCTAGCCCCAGAAGTAACAGAGGGGCCATACTACCATACCTCTGGACACCCTATTCGACAAAATATCGCAGAATTTCAGGATGGGCTTCTACTTGTGCGTACTAGTCCGTCTAGGTTAAGCCTATTTATATCGACTGTGTCATCTTAAGCTCTTAGATATCGGTGTGATTGATGTAGAAACATGCAAACCTCTGCCCAATATGCTTGTTGATATATGGCAAGCCAATGCTACGGGTCACTATGCAGGTGGGTGCTACAACCGCCAGACCCTACTTGTCTTACCGTTTACTTCTAGGTCACCCATGGCCGGCTCCACATCTTGTAAATGAAAAGCCTCAAGTTGGAGGTAAACGTGCTGGGCTTCTCACGGCATTCCCTCGCACTCTTAACGAAGAGACATTCTTGCGAGGAGCATGGCCAACAGATGGTAATGGAGTTTCCCAATTTACAAGTACGTTGATCCTCGTAGTCTATCGTTACCCACTTGACTGATCGTTGCATAATTTGTGCATAGCAATTTTCCCCGGCTACTATACCGGCCGTGCAACACACATCCATGCCAAGGTCTTCCCCACCTGGAAAACTCTGCCGAACGGAACGTTTACGTCTGATCGTTTGGTTCACACTGGACAATTCTTTTTTGATGATGATATGAACCTTCGCATCGATAACGTGAGTCCCTTAGTTCCTTTTGTGGCACTTTGCCCACACGGTTATTCATAACTTTCCCATCTATCATGAAATATGTTCATTTATTCCGTTATTATCATCAAAATTTATATTTATGATGCCTCGTAGATGCACCCATATACTACCAACCCCATCCGACACACCGTTGGCCGTACACGTAACTGGCGTGATTCGCTGAACATTTTCGAAGACAGTCATGGTCCTGAGGGCAATTATAACCCGGTATTCAAGTTAGATCTTGTAGGTGGTGTTATCTCTCAGGGGCTAATTGGCTACATCACAATGGTAAAGCACATTTGCCAGCATCATTCCCCGGTAACTGACTCTTTACAGGGTATCAATGCAAGTGCATCGTATGATAACTTCTGGAAGGGCTGAATTCCACAAGATAAGGACATACTTGTTGGTGGAGATGTCTTACACCATCTACTGTAGCTTTGTTCAATAAATAAAAATGTATTTTCATCTTAACTATTTGTGCTCGCCGCCCACTAGGCAGGAATTCGATCGAATAGAGGTAAAACTTGCCCCTTTACTCTGTGGCAGTGCATGTTGAGTAATTTTGTTTGTAAATGTTTGCTATCATGTACGCGTTATTTAGCTTTGTTACGCACTCCGCTCTCCTTTCAACTACGATGTGGTATACCGAACTCCTCGAACCCATGCCTTAGCGTCCAACCTCCAGAAACTCTGCCTTTCCAAGCCTTTAACGCTCCGGGCTCCCGTTCAAGCTCCCTATGCTGCCTCCCCCCAGCCATCATTGCTTTCAACCAAAATGATCCATTCCTGACAAGGAATGAAATCCAACTAACCCTAATTGTTTATAGGTCTTTGCACATCCTACAATTCACCTGGTGGAAACTGGCCTGTATACCCCTCGGCTTATAGATGGGTGGCGGCCGGCTTCGGCGTGTCAAGTCTTTGTGATGACTGAACCCTTGTGACATTGAGAGTTGTTTCGCACTGATGCCCATCCATACCTTTCTTCCATTGTGATGTTTCAAACCTTACCCCCATCGCTTCTTCGGAAAAGTGTTCGAATTTCGGTCATTGAGCCTTTCCTACACCTCGATCGCGCACAGGGCCTCGTTTGCGTCGCCTCGGGACCCCTCATTCTCACCGTCTCGTGCCCTCTCCCCATTCCGAACAGGATGCTGCCTAAATGAGCACCCTTTTGACATCCTCGCTAGATTCACTGGGCATTGGTGGCATGCATTTACAAGTGATGGCCCGGGCGGTATGATGAATTAGGGATAGGTGATGCCGGAAACACGAAAGCTCCACCGTTGGGGCGTGGGACTGACTCCGGAATGGAATACCAGAGAAGCGTCGCGGGACTTTTCATGGGGTCTGCGTTTGGAATCGAGTGGATTACGAACAGTTTGGTGGGAAGTTATGTCGGCAATGCTCAACCTGGGTTCACGCACAGGCCTTCTCAGGTCTTTTCTTCCCATTTGCCATTCTTTCACATTGGTTCTATCATTCCGGCGTCCGTTATCGTGGTGTCGAGACTTGACACCGCCCTGGGGATTACAGCCGTTTCCATCTGCTCCTACGAGTAGAAACAGGTTACCAAACAGGATATCTGCGGCCTGGTCATTGACCCTTTCCCTGAGTAACCGCCGCTCTGTTACTAAGGTGCAGTGTGTGTGGGAGCTCAAAACCCGGTGACCTTTTAGTAGCGTTTCGATCATCGTGGGCTACTATGTTTCTCCTGCACCATGTCCCAACCATACCTGGCGACGGGGGATCATAGGAGGAGCTCAGAGCGTCGGCGAACGCATTGAAATCTACATGGTTTCGCGATCGGTTTCACTGGGGATTAGGGGCAGCAAATAGCAGCCAACGAACATTTCAAGGGATATATACAGGAAAGCAGATTCTGCGAATTCATTGCCTGCTATGAGCTTCTGAGGAGGCGCCTGGCACAGCGCAGAGTTCCCACTCGTAAATAGGACGCTTGCCGGTTCTTGGTGTCCCTCTTCAAACGGAAACCATTTCTACTTGTCTTGAAAAGATCGGTCTTGTGCCGGGATAATTTCGCGGACCCCCAATCTCTAGTCCTTTTATACAGGAAGGCAGACTGCGACGCTCTGCCGCACGTTAGTAACTCGATTCCCGCCCTATATCCGATTTTCTTGACACTCAGTCTGCTGGCAAGATGCCGCCGCTCGATGTTCACCAGTGCCACCTGGAACCGCCCACGCGGAAAGCTAAGTAATCCACATTGTCCTTGTTAATCAGGTTGGGAAGCGAAGACCTGTTCCTTGGTGCCTGACCCTCATCTTTCATATTGATCTTTTCCGTTCTTGATTAGTCTCTGGGTTCCCTTGTTTCATGAAACGGCCTATTCGTCTAATGACCCACGTTTCTCTACGACTTTCGCTTTGTTTTCCTGTCGACGCAGTTAGCCGACTCCATTTGGGGGTCCATTCACACGTTGGTCTTCCAATATCACTTTTGGAGTTGTAGCTCCTTCGGGAAAAGAGGTACCTAGTGCCTTGTTGCAACAGAGATTTGTTCTCGAGTCCAGCTGGGATAGCGGTCTATGACTGACTGTGGCATATGTGGCCTTTGATGTAGTATGGTTTTCTGTGGCGATAGAGCTCATACGGAAGCTTGTGGATTTCGTGTCGAGGGCGACAGGCCCCCTTTCTGACTTGTGGATTGACCCTGCAGTCAAGAGCACGTACAAAAAGACAATTGATAGATTGCAGATAGGGCTTGAGGACAGCGAGCTAACCTCTGTGCGTATCACACGAGAGGGCAAATGGATGGCTGTGCTGATCCAGAGGGGATATCTGTGGCTGTAAATTTTCTCAGCATACCTTTATTGGTAGGACGGGGGCGGAAGATAGATTTGGCAATATAGGGCGGATGGGAAAGCTTGCGGTTGTAATGACCGGGAGAGACTACCAGGAGTAGGAGTCGAGCCAACACATGCGGTTGATTCATTTTGGATTAGCGCCGTAGCGGGGGAAGTCATGATGACTTCGAGAGCCATACGAAGTATTCTGGAAATCCTTGGGATTTGGTTTCCGACAGAAATTGGCTTGCGGTATTGATGAGGACAATCGTCCGATGACTCATGTCCTATAATTTTTTGCTATTTTATCGCCCTTGCGGCGATTGGCCGTTTGTCCATTATCAACGATAATATGAGGTACGCCTCAAGTCGTTTTATGCTCCTTATTAACTAGATATCCTTCCAGCCTTAAAACATTGGTCCTGTGAAGAAAGTGATCTACAACACTAACGTGGTAATGCTGGAGATCT